>APFE030331901.1:2381-33184 GCA_000404065.3 Pinus taeda
AATTAGAAACTTCTTTTACAATGATTTTGTACTGGTGCAGTCCTTTACCAGTAGGCAGGCTACAACCTGCAGAGAGCTACAACTCTCTCTCATTTTCCAGTCTCTCTTGGAAAGGAGCTACAACTCTCTCTCGTTTTCCAGTCTCTCTTGGAAAGGAGCTACAACCCCCTTAGCTCTTTTAAGGACCACGTTTCATGAATTTTCAAACTGGATCCAAGAAGATCAAATAATCATCAAGTACATGAAAATCACCCAATCTCCTTATACAATAAACTAATGAATCACCCAACTCTTAAGAATGTTGTAAACAGAAAAGAGTACCAGAAATATAAACCCAGAATTCTGTAGCAATAGATAAAAGATAGTCAACAAATGTTTCAAGATAAGTCCACAACTTCACCAATAGAGGCCTGTGTATATCCGCAGCTCTTTTGAGACTAAACTGTGCAGATCCGCACTGGTGGTTCTTCTCCTCTACATACTTCTTCTCAGGTCCGCACTCTGACTGTCTGACAGACAGCGTACCTCCGCATTGTTCCTTTTCTCGCATTGCGCACCATGCACTTCTCCTTTTGCAGCTTTGCGTGCGGCCCGCAATGCGCGTTCTCTTGAACTCCGTACCATGCACTACGCCTTTCTCTGTGCTGCGTACCCCCGCATTGCGCCTTTTGCTGCGCTGCGTACCCCCGCACTGCACCTTCGGATCGCCTGCGGACTTCAGATTAGGGCCAAATTACTAGTCCTCTAATGTGTCACAATTGACTGGCCAAGAGATCTCCTTTTCTTTTTATAGGAAATCTTTTCACAATACCATGGTCCAAAACCATAGTAACACAATACCATGAACCAAAAACCTTGGATCAATATTTGTAGATGCAAAACCATAGGTCAGGCTAAATACCATGAACCATTCATAAATATCCCCACGTGCACGCGCTTTTCTGCGTTGGAGAGAGTGAAACTGGGGTCCGCACCCACTGAATGGAGAACCTGCGTGCATGTCTGCAATCCTTGGTTGGCATACCTGCGGGTCCATAGCTTCTTCTAGGATTACCTGCGGGTACCTTAATTTCCATGATTTTGAGTGTCTGAATTGAGATCTGCCACATGAGTGAGTTGCCATCAAGTACAACACCTGTACCATAGAGCCAAACCAGAAACATAATGCCAACACAAAGATCATTTCCATGGTTAGAGAGGTTCAGGCCATAGTCGAGGAACTAAGAAGTCTAGCAGAAGACAAAGAAGAAATCAAAGGTGATTGGTGTAGCTTTAATCTTCTACCACCTTCTATGTTTATAGGTGAATATTTTGATCATTGGATTATCAAGATGCTGAATTTTCTTAAAGCTAAAGAGTTAATTGAGTATGTGTCTAATAACCCATATGATGAAGTATGTGATGCTTTAACATTGAATTTTATAAAAAAAGCATTGGATGAGAAGTGTTTGTGCAAGGTAGCAAAAGCTACAACTTCCAAAGAAGCATGGAAGTTCCTGGAAGTAGAGTTTTGATGCAAGGGGGAGTGACATGCAACATCAAGTTATGTCACAAGCAAAGAAGTCAGTCGCAGATCTGAGAGTATATGAGCAAGACGTTGAGGGGAAAATAGATCTTAGAGAACCCCACAGGAACGTGGATGATCGTTTTCAAGACCATAAAATTGAACCCATTATGCAAGCATGCATATCGATGAAGAGGATGCAACAAAGATTGTAGAGAGAGACGCAATAGCCTCTATATGTGAAGCAGAGAAAGAGCATATAAATTCTCAAGGAATCCATTGTAATGTGGATGATGCAGATGATTGTGAATCCCACTGTGATGAGACACATGTGGATGATGACTACAAAGCGAGATGTGAATTGGTGAATCCATCCGCAATTGATGGATTTGGTGAAGTTGAAATTGTCAATTAAATTGAAAATGAACATAGGAATGCTCGAATATCCCAATATAGTGTGGATGAACATTATGTTGATAATATGTGTGGTTTACTTTTTAAACATGGATTGATTATGGAAAAATGGTAAGCACAATGTTTGATGAAGCATTGAAGGTTGAAGCTGCCACTATAGCACCAATACATGAAGAAGTTAGAACTGCTCATGAAGCAGTGTGTCATCTAGCAGCAGTTGATGATCAAGAACAAAATAAAGTGATTGAAGAGTTTTTGATGAAAATATCCACTAACAGCATAATAGTGGAAGACAACCTCCATGCAGTTGAAAAGAAGGAAGTTGTAGAGCAATAATATGTCATTGAAGAGAACCATATTAAAGATGTTTTTAACATTGTTTTTGAATATGCAGGTGTTCAAAATAACATGGGTGAAAAAGTTGAAAACAAGGTTGTTAATAAATTGATGCAAATTTGAAGCTTATTTAAGAATGGATTCAGAAACCAATGAAACAAATTGATGCGAGTCTTAAATCAGTAGCTAGAATAAAATAATTGAATGAAATGGTGAATAATGATCTTGAGTGCTTAGATTACGAGAAAAAAACAACAATACCTAATGATGAAAGTGAAAAAAATGATATGGATGCTTATGAAGACAAACATGAATGCATTGAAACCATTTTTCAGCAATGGAGTCAAGAAGAGATAAGATTCTTCTATCAAGAAATATGGCAGAAAGAAAGTCATGAATATGAAGCGCAAGAAGCAAAGTAAAGAAGGCAATTTGAAGAGGAAATGTTGTGGAAAATATCCATGTTTGAATGAATATTTGAAGAGGAAGGTATACTAGACAAGATCAAATTATGTTTCAACACAAATTCAAGAAAATTCAAAGACAAATTACAGCAGCAACAAGTAAAGAAATATGGAGCCTACAACAAGAGCCCATAATAGAGAATGAAGAAATTTTGAGGATTTAAAATTTTGAAGAAGAGAAAAAGAAAATGAAAAATTGTGAAAGTCTTGAGTCATTGTAAGCTTAGCTGAGACATAGACCAACAGGCATGTTTGAGTGATAATTGAGTCAATTTCTATTGTAACCCTAGCATGCATAGTTGAGTCATGATGAGTCATACAGTTGTAATTAAGGGGGAGTGTTAGAAATTGTAATTACTCCTACATATGGAGTTAGCTAAAATTAGAGAATCAGTTAACTGAGAGTTTAGCATTGAGCATTGAGTCAAGTCGAGTGATGGATGAAGAGTTAAGTGCAATCCATATTGAGAGTGTGAGTTAATTGAATTAAGTTTGTGTGCATGTTGAGTTATTTTGGGCGAGTAGTTAGTCCAAAAAGGTTAAATACCCTTCACCAGGTTCATTGTAGGATACATATTTAGGACGATAGGCCTTTTGTTTGAATCAATTCACCTTAGAATTTTGGCTACCTTTTTCTTCTTCAGGTGACATATTTGCACCATATGACCATACCACGTTTGTGCCTAATATTTGTGACACTTCAGCTACTTGGTATGGATTCACCGACGTGTGGTGACATTTTCTAAATAACTAACACCTGCCACTGAAATGTTTTCATTTCCATCCATCACCCACTACGTTTTCCATGAATGTGACCTCAGAGATAGGAGTCTGGTGTGATTTGTAGTGGTTAAAAGTGACATGTAGAAGTATGTTTCCTCTTATAACAATCATGCATTTGGTTTCATATTTTATTTTCTTCCTATAGAAACAGGAACAACCATCAAGCATTCTAGGTTGGCTCCAAGCTCTTCTAAGAGATCTAGGTTGTTTACAATGTTCTTTAGAGAGGAGTTGAAGAATGTAAAATCTTTGAATGTGGCTGGTAACTTAGGGCCTCTAGCAAGTATGCATTTAATGGGTCCTTGCTTATGTGTATGTGAGTCTATGATTGAAGGGTCAGATGGGCCAACAATGCATCTTCTTTACATTCGCTATCCTTGTGTACAAAAGAGATCAAATGCACTCCTTTTCCATACCAGAAAAGTAGTTACTAAACACATTCAATTATAGAATTCTAGCAAACCATAGGAGGGTTTTTATATCTACACCAATTGGTATTTGGTGCAGTATCCTAAGGAAACCAGGGAATTTGAATATGGATGGTTTTACCTTAGTCGTATTAGATTATGTGTAAGCTTCGTGAATTCAATTATGGAAGGAAGGAGCTGAAGGATTGCAAGAGCCCATTTGCTTAGGTAGGAATTAATTTCTATAGTGGGGATCAATTTCTGTGGAGGTTTGCCGCTACACCAAAACCCGCAGGTGTTGGTAAACATTACAAACCAGTAACTAGGATCCCCAGAGTGGAAATTACGGATTCTATAGAAGTGCAGTGATTTTTCCAACAATTTCGAGATTCACACTTTAAATGGCTTGGGCTGCTAGTCGAAGTGGGGATACATTAGTTGGCTTCCTCGAGGAATAAGGAGGATGACCATTGATGCCATGCAGTTGGTCATCAAAAATTTTAAAACGAGCTTGCATGTAATAAAGAAGAAAAATCCAAGGGGCCAACTATGGAATTCAATGCTAGTTAGGTCATAATTAGGCTCCGTGCATTGAAATCTGGTTAAGTTTTTTTTTCGGGCCTTGGGGTCTTCACACAACAATATCGATAGATTTGGGTATTGCGGGTTGGTGTGTGCATGCTTCCATTATGATGAAAACTAAACTACCATTTAAATGTAGGGTCGAGATGTTTTAGTCCAGATAATTGAAGGGGTGAGATGATTTAATTCAGATCACATAATGGAAGGGTTGGGACTCAAGCTGATTGGCTTTTCCTCGTTTTAAAAGCAAGTACATGCATCATTCCATTAGCATGGAAACAATCCAATAATTGAAGGTCACATTAAATTAATTTCACTTGAAATCTATAATTGGACATGGCTAGTCAACTATAGTCTTTGTAGTTTCACTGGATTGTAATTTTATAATGAAACTAGTCAAACCATTTACAAATTGAAAAGACAGGAGAAGTTGAGATAAACCAGTCCTGGTTGGGATTAAGTAGTGGCAATTTTCTTGCCAATCTAAATTTTTTGTGTGTGACTACCACATTTTCAGGCTTAGATTTTGATGGTGATTGTGTATTTGTTGTAATATGAAGCAACTCCAACCATAGAACCTCTTTGGGTTTTTCATGTGCGTCTGGTTGGACTTTATACAGTGATACACCAGGCAGACCTCAATGTGAAAATTCTAATTGAATGTGCCCCTCTATAGATTTATGGTTGCTTAAAGCTGAAAATAATGCCCATACTATCTGGAAAGTGGGCAAAGTAGACATGAAGTCCGGAATATTTGGGAACTCCACATATTTTTGGTGTAAAATATAAATGAAACAGGGAATATATTTTGTTGTTATCTCCTTGGTTGTATTTTGATGAATGCCAAAGCGGTTTTTCTTTCAAATTACAAATGTAAAATGATGGATGGGATGTTGCATAGAAAAGAATGGATAAGTTTATTTTGTTGTTATCTCCTTGGTTGTATTTTGATGGATGCCAAAGCGGTTTTTCTTTCAAATTACAAATGTAAACTGATGGATGGGATGTTGCATAGAAAAGAATGGATAGGTTTATTATGTTTTTTAATTTTTAAGTGTTGATTGGATTTAATATGGATATTTATAGTTATTATTATTATTATTTTTAATGGTTATTTGTTGATTATGTGTAATGTTGATATTTATGAATTTTTTGAAATGAAAATATCTTTTAATAATGTTTATAATTAAAATCATTTGGTTTAAAATTTATTTATTTTTAAAATTGTTTTGTTAAATTTAAATATTTATTAATTATTTTTTTTTAACTATAATGCAAACATAAATTTGTTTTTACTGAGAATTCTAATATCACTTTATAATATGTGGACAATTTTATGAAGAGACATCTTTTTATATCATAATATATGATGTTTTAATACTACGAAGTTGATAATTTATTTACTTTTTATACTAACTTAAATTTAAATTTAAATTGCTTTACTAACCTGTGGACAAATTTATTTTATGAGAATCCATTTCTTTATATGATAATTTTTTATACTTCAATTAAAAGCCAATATATACACAAAATATAATAATATAATATATTAATAATTATTTAAAATGGGTAGAGAACACTTAAAAATAATAATATTATATAATATGTGATTTTATATAAAGTAGTTGAGTACTTAACCGGAAGTGGATACTAAATACCTAAAATAACCTGCGTAAATTTATATGTTAACTTTAGATTTATCAAGCACTAAGAGGTATCAAATCTTTTGAAGTACAAACTTTTGTTCAGTTTTTGCACTCCTTTATGATATTTGATCTCTCTCAATAAATCCAAGATTAAGATGGATCTAGGTTCTCTCTATCTTCACCATTCTCTCTTTCTGTGTTTTTTTCCCTCCCTCTTTCTCTCCCTATAATTCCATCTCCCTCTCCCTTCCTCTCTCCTCTCTCTCTTAAGTCCTCTCTCTTTTCCTTCCCATCTCCCTCTTTGTATTATTTCTGAGTGACTCCACAAATGCATATGTAGAATGTTATGCAGCATGAAAGAACCTATGGCAATTAATTGTGGTCCATGAAGCAATGATCCTTTTAAGGAAACAATGTCATCCAAAACCTACTATTAAATCGACCAATATACAACATTAGTAGGATTCTTCTAATTTGTCATCCTTTGGGTCCAATTCAACTTGAATACATTGTCTTGGTTTACAACAATTATAGATAATTTTCTTAAATGAAATAATCATCAACAATAAGGAATACAAATAATAATAAGAATACAACATACATATTAAATGCCAACATATCACATATAGGCAAAAAAATTATTAAATGCCCTTCATAAAACAACTTAGAACACCTAGTGTTGTTTCATCTTAGTAGAAATTACCCAATCTAGAAAATCAACATTTATTCTCAATGGTTTTAAATTTTTCATTGATAAACTATATCTCAATCGACTTTAATCATCTCAATATTTCAATTATTATTTTAATTATATATTACCAACTTAATACAAACATACTAAACAACCTACATCTAATACAACAATTGTTATTTCAAACAAATTTTCCAATTCAACAATTTTATCGGGTCTTTTTACGCCTTTTGAGTTTTAACCTGATATCGTAATATCTTATATTACGAATTTTAACATCATATCCTAATATCTTACCTTACGTTGGATAAAGCCATCCGGTTGAACGGCTTCCACTCGGAAACCGAGGAAGGCTATCCTCTGGATCAGCGATAGCCGCCCACGAATTCACAGCTACACTAAACTGGCCCATTGCATTCAGGCTAAAAGATTCCAAATAGGTGTCAGGGAGAGGAGCTTCACCTTCCAGTATTTGACACACATTCCGTATCCCCAACCTTCTCTTGGGCTCGGTAATGGAGCAGAGTAATCCCAGTTTCAAAACCTTCTCCATCTCGCCTGTGTTGTATTCACTGCCCAACTTTGGATCAGCCGCTTCGAGCAGACTCGCATGGGCGTACAGCTCCCAGACCATATCGACCAAAAACGGATGTTGAGCGTCTGGGCATAGATCGACGGGCTTCCTCCCGCATGCCACTTCCAACAGCATAACGCCAAAGCTGAACACGTCCGAGCTGGGCGTGGCCTTCCCCATGTGTACGAGCTCCGGCGCTATGTACCCGGGTGTTCCCACGACGAAAGTTGTCTCCGGGTTCGCACTGTGTTCATACAGCCGGGCGAGGCCAAAGTCTCCCAGACGCCCGTTGAGCTCAGAATCTAGTAGCACGTTGCTCGACTTGATGTCTCTGTGGATGACCCTCTTCTCCCATTCCTCGTGCAGATAAAGCAGCCCCGCGGCTACGCCCTTCAGGATCGCGTATCGCCGAGGCCACGGCAAGACGGCAGTAGGGTTTCCGAATATGAGTTGATCAAGGCTGCCGTTGGCCATGTAGTCGTAAACGATGAATAACTGCGTCTGCTTCCTGCACCACCCCCGGAGTGGAACCAGGTTCCTGTGCTGCATCCGCCCCATGGTTGAAATCTCTGCCACGAACCCCTTCATCCCCTCCTTAAACTCCTTCGTGATAGATTTCACCGCGATTTCCTGCCCGCTGATCGGGAGAACGCCCCTGTAAACTCTGCCGAAACCCCCCTCGCCCAAGAAGTTTTCATCCCGGAATCCGTTCGTGGCGCTGTTGAGCTCCCTGTAATTGAATCTATGGGGCCAGAACTCCTGCTCCCATTCTTCTATCTTTTCTCCGTATTTCGCTCTTATAAGAAACACGGCCGTAACTGCCAGCGATAGAAGAACCAGAGAGGAAACTGTAAGACCGACAATTAATCCCCAGCGTGGACAGTTGGCAACCGAAGGGAGATGTGAAATATCGAGGGGTGGTGCCGTGCCTTCGGTACTGAAGCTCCACGCGAGAACGTGATGGTCTGCGACGAAAGTCCAGGTAGCTGCAGAAAAGCCAACGAACATTTTCTCTTGCAGAACGTTCTGTATAGAAATTTTCCGAGATATAAGGGGCTTCTGCGGTCTCGGCAAGCCAGCCAACGTTATGGTAACATTGAGCCAGCTTTGAAGATGGTCATAATCTATCCAGGCCTGTATGTTCCGTCCACTTTTCAGGCTGAATCCACGGAACTTCGCCCCTTTCCAATAGCCTGCAGTCTTCGTCTCCACAGAGGTGAGGCTGTTGATGTCCACTCCCACGTGGTTGTTGTCGGGGTCAAGGAATTCCATATTCCTGTTCGTATCAAACTCCACTGCGAACAAGTGATTGTATTCCTGTCCGTTGCTGCTGAGGTTAAGCAAGCCCAGATACTGGGCCGGCACAGCGCCCATGGGAGATGTGTTGGGTGTGAGGAAGAAAGCCATTCCATCCCCGCCCCCGTCAAAGTGGGGATGCTCTATGCTAAAAACGAAAGTAGTGCTGAAGGAGGAAAACGTTTCATTACGTTTCATCTTCACAGGAATCGAATAGAGCGCCCGCCCGAGCTGAAACGTGTCATTTGTGAGGGCAATGACGGATTGGGAGTGGATGAACGAAGCACTACTGTCGAAGATCAAGTTCGTTCCATTGAAGCGGTCGAAGACAAAAGTGATAGGCAGAACTGGCAGGACAAGAGAGTAGAAGGCCATAACAGTGAGGCTGCCGGCCCACGGTGTTAGAAAAGCTGCAGACACGCAGTTGCTTCTCCAGGATTCCATTATTTTTTCCTATGTTCGTAGACATAAGATAAAAGATATATGATGGAAAAACATCAATGCATCAATCAGGGAGCCAGCAAGTCGTCCCCGCATATTACGCGAAAGCTCACGAGACACCTTGAAAAAATATCCAAAACCTAACGGTCAATAGTTGAATAGTCATAAAAACCATTAAATCTCATTGTTGTATGCAACCAGCTAAGAAAAAAATCTATCGACGGTATAGCCTTGTATGTTTGACTTTGGGGTCCCTTCATAAATCTTCAAAAGACTGGGTGTGGAAGAATTATGCCTATTTGAGATGTGATTAGTAGAATTCTGTCACATATCTTAGTTTTTGGAATTTTAAACCTAGAATTTTGTTGGAAAATGGCTTATTTTGAAAAGTTTTTAATGTAAGTTTATGCTTTGAAGTCAATTTTGTTGGTTGTTTTCACATCAATCTTTTTATGTATATAGACTTGGTGTGGAAGAATTATGCCTATTGAGATGTGATTAGTAGAATGCTGTCATATATCTTAATATTTGGAATTTTCAACCTAGAATTTTGTTGGAAAATAGGTTATTTTGAATAGTTTTTAATGTAAGTTTATGTTTTTAAGTCAATTTTGTTGGTTGTTTTCACATCTATATCTATATATATATATATATATTTTATTAATTAGTTAAAGTACATATATGATTAAAGTATAAGTTAATGGAGTCGTTTAATTAGGTGGAGGAATTGCTCACAGTCAAAAGTGGTTAGAATCCGGGAATTTCTTTTTTTTCAAAAAGTCTTGTAGAGGCAGTGTTTGCATCGTGTTTTTGATGGTGGAAATGGATTCAGCACTATCAAAAACGTAAACCTAAAATTTTGAAGTTTAACAACTATAATTTGGATTTACAAAAATCTTTGCAAAATTTTGTCTAAATATGACCAGAATTTCCATAACTTTCCCTCCAACTCCTCCACCTTGTTAGAGTATGTGTAAACTATATCGTAAATATAAACTATATTTTTAAATGTTTGAGGACTTTTCAATGTTTTGGATTTTTCCATAAATTGTAGAGAGGAACTATTAATTTCTTATACATGGACTAATGGTTTTGGATAATTTTATTAAATAATTTATCTGGCTCATCTTAATTATCTATGTATGTGATAATTTCTTATACATGGACTAATGGTTTTGGATAATTTTATTAAATAATTTATCTGGCTCATCTTAATTATCTATGTATGTGATTTTAAATTAATATTATTTTGTGAATAAAAATTATATTTTTAAGAATATTATAATAATGGTTCATTAAAATGTAAATATTATATTTTACTAAAAAATGGAGGTAAAAATGTTTATTTTCTAATTTTATTACAAAGTATATTGAGGAAATAATAGATATCACCAATCAAATTTTGCTGAGGTATATATTGTATTTTCTGTATTCAACCTCTTTTGATCCATAATGAATTAAGTAAAGTTTTTCAGTGGAAATCACATAAGAGAAATTTTTGGACTCATAATAATCAATAGATATGACAAATCAAATTTGATTGAGATGTGTTGCATAATAATTATAAGATAGATAGAGTTAACAAAAAGTTATTTGATTTATATTTCATATGGAATTTACAGTTATCGAATTTGGACAAAGTAATAAAGAGATTCAACTGATCCATTTTGAAATAGTAACATGTATGAATGAAAGAAAAGTATGTATTTCCATTATTAGTGATAGATAATGACAAATTTAAGATTAATTTTTAATGGCTAATTATTGGAATAAAGTTACAAAACATGTTAGAATATTCTTAATAATATTCACAATTTAAAAGTTGAGATTTATCTTAAAAAGTAAGTCTGGCTTTTTTTTTTGTCCCATACCTTGGTTTTCTAGTACCAAACATCCAAAAAAAAACTCTTGTTCATTTAATTAAAAGGTGTAGGAAGAGCATAACTACTTTATCAATTTTTGAGATAAATTTCAATCTTTGATTTGACTATTATTAAGAATATTCTAGAATATTCTATGGAGGTTATAGTTCTACTATCCACTTAATATTATTGATAATTAAATGAATTCCTAGAGGCTTTTTGCAAAATAAAGACACCTATTAGCATAATTGAAAGAGAAATGTCATATGAACATAAATTATGGTTTTTTTGGCATGTGGCATTAATAAGCCATGGTATTAGTCCATCTTTATAGGTAAAAAATATCCATGGTCAAGCGGAGATGAATCTATATAGCTAAAAATTTGGTTACAATTTTCTTAATATGTATATTATATTTAATTGATATAATAATAATAATAATAAAATAATAAATTTAGTTAATTTTTTTGATTTTTTAATTAAATTTTTGTAAAATAATATGTATATAAAGTTAATATTTTGATTTTTTCTTATATTAGTAGATATTTATTATATAACTATTTATAATATAAATTTAAAATAAAAATTAATTAAGATATAAAATAAATTTTAAGAAATAGTTAGTTTCCGTGGAACATAAACTACTTAATAAGAAATAACTAAATAAAAGAAATCAAAGAATTAATTAAATCACAATACCATTGTAAATTTGTTGAAATTTAATTAATGAAAAAAAAAAATAGCTTCAGATGATATAATCGCAAATGAAAATTATAAATAACTTGAGCTGATATCATCGAAAATGAACTAATGCATCATAAAGTCAAGTTCACTACACAAAGAAATACCCATTAAAAGAATATAGATTTCTTGATTAACAATCGCTCAAATAGTTGATTTCCCAGCCACGTGTTTAGACTTGTCCATTTAAGAAAAATCTATCCCTTTTAAAAAAAATGATGCACAACTTTCGCAGAACTGAACAAAAGAAACTATATATGAATGATATATAAGATTCAATGTCATCCTTTATCATGATTTCAAAAATCAAAGGAGTTGCTTGCCCTTTGGATCCCATAACTATACTTTCCTAACTCATGTTTTTTGGTGGTTATTATAAAATTTTGAAATAATTTTTTTAGTTTAATTTCTAAAGTAGATAGAGGTATAAATATTTTAGTTTTTTACCGATTTCAATATATAATGTTTTAAAATAAAACACATGTTTTTAGCCCTCAATTCCACCTAATTTATATTTGTGGTTGAAAACATTGAATACGAATATATCTAATATATTGAGACCAGAAGGGATTCTAGAATTACAGGGAATGTAAAGATGCTGGAAACATAAATGTTGTCTTAAATAGGATATATATAATTGGTAAAAAAAATAATGTTTTATACTTATAATGAGAAAAGGGGCTAAAACTCTAAATAAAATTCATTATCATCTAATGCATATCGAAACTATGAGTGAAATAAAACATGGTAAGAAAACATATGCTTAAGAGTATATACACCTACTACAAATAGACTCAATTTGCACCTAATTCTATATATATATATATGTTCAACATGTAACTTTCGATATAAATATTAAGTAATATATATAGATCAATTGAGTAGATAATTGGTTTATCTGTTTCAATCAGAATTTATAGAACTTGAGTTCTTTATAACTTTTGGGATTAAAACCTATTTATTCGCTTGAAATGTTCTCTATAACTTTGAAATTGAAATGTAGTATAAAATAAGAAGGAAAAAAATTAATATACCTATTGCACTTGCATGCAAAAGATTAAAATTGAATGTCTATCACACACCCACATGTTGAAATTTCTAAGTCTAACACGCCAGAAATTATTCCTGCATTATCTGGTTTATTTCACCTACTTGTTTATTTATTAACAAGTTATCTAACCATATAAATACTGAAAATAAACACAAATGCAGTTTCAACCATCTACATATCATCAACTAAAAATAATAGACAAATACACAAGGGACACCGTTATTTTTGGACAATTGTCCCTGGAAAAACCCAACTTGGGAAAACCAGTGCAACAGTTCTAAGGGTTTTATTATTAAGCAACTTTCTTGAGTACAACTTGGGTGCCAAACTGACTCACCCAACATAGATATCTATTTGACAGTAATACCTCTCTTTGGAAGCAGATATTCAACAACTCTACTCCACGAAAATCTCTCCAACGCTTCTTTGAGGATCTGCATCAGCCCTCCTGGGATCTATGTCACTCTGAAGCCCCCTACGTCAGCCTTCTGCTACTTTGCATTGGTTGTCTAATCTTCTGCGTTACACATGCAGGCCCTCCTAGCCTTTACACAATCACTCCGGCCCTCTGCGTGGCTCCTTTTGGCTCTGTGTAGCCTCCTCTGCCTCTATGTTGGTCCTTCGACACTATCTCTGCCTCTCTGCTTTGCACTCACTGCCCCTTGTTGCAAATCAAATCACTTGTTTGATTTTTATCAGCAAACCCCGCTCCAGAAAATCGAACTGACTAATCAATCTTGGTGTATCTCCAAGTGACCCTCAAGCCTCCTACTTTTTCTGTTGAGTCTTCAATGGCTGATATTAAACCTCTAATCAATGGTTAAGATTAGGTTTGGGTTTATCCATGTCTTTTAGAACATTTTCACCCAGTTTTATATTAATACCCATTAATATTTAAATTTTCTAAAGTTTACACTTAGGAACTCCACTAAAAATATTAATTATTTTAATATATCCCTAACCGGATGGAATTTCCCCCAACCATTTTTGGGTTTTAGATATCTCATGTGCTTTAACCTCTCCACCAATTTCCATGGCTAGAGCACATCCGAAGCTACCACAAATAACAACTCCCTCTTAGCGAGGAATGTGCTCTAGTAATGCTCCACTATTTACCATCACCCTGATCATCTGTCACTGATACCTGTGCTGATGCTTGGCCTACTGCGCAACATCCATTGCACTGCTACCTCTTGTACTGCTACCCATGGCTCTACCGTTGCCACTGCTACATCTGTGCTACAGCTCCCTCTGCATCGGTGCTATTGCTGGACCTTACTCCAAACACTGCATCTGCACTGCAACTCTCTCTCATCATGTTGCATCGTGTTTCCCATAGCACTACCAATGCTACTGCTGCATTGCAACTCAGTTACTGATAAGTAACAATGGGCCTCTAAATTAGACATAAATTAAGGCCCATGCGTCTAATTTAAAACATAAATTAATGCCTATGACCATCCTTCAGCACATTAAACCTCTATTTTTGCATTAGATAATTTATTTTCAACTTTAATATATTTATTAGGAAGGTTTATCAATACTTGAATATTTGTGCCTAATATTATTTATTTTTTGTGGAATATTATGAGAATATTGGGTAGATTATGAAGAGTTGGAAGAGGAGATAATTTAGGGACTTGTTCCCTACTACTGGAGGATCAAAAATAAATAATAAGTCAACAAGATATTATGGAATTATGGCACAAATTATGGAACTCCAATGATTGAGAAAATCTAGGAATGTGTTCCATTAATCAAGAGAGAAGATCCACTAATCAAGGGATTTGGGTGGGAAAAGCTTCCTCCATTCATGGGGAATGATTCTTAATAATTTTGTATAAGTACCAAGTCGAACTTTCCTCTAGGGAATGATTGAGAAAATCTAGGAATGTGTTCTTTGCCATTTAATACAAATTCCTAATATTGGGGACTAGATCCACTAATCGAGGGATTTTGCAGGGGAAAGCTTCCTCCATTCATGGGGGATGATTCCTAATCATTTTGTACAAGTACCAAGTCGAGTTTGCCTCTAGGGGGAGGTTTTCATTAGTGTTATTGTGGAGAGAGCTTGTATTCTTGCGACTCCATTGTATTTTTTTGCAGGGATGTAATTCTATTGATGAAGATAATGAAGATTGATGTCATGTTCAGCTTTTAAATCTTGTTTTCCTCCACATGTCTCTGAGATTCCTTGGGCTTGGCCATCCTAGTAACCTCAAAGCCCTTTTGTATCATTTCCTTTCTTTATTTTCATTGCTTATTCACATGCATCTCTAGTTTTTATTTCTTTTTATTTCTGGATTTAGAATTAATGATTTCTTGTTGTAGTATTGAGTTAAGTGGTTGACGTAAGTTCTTTTGTAGGTTCACAAGCAATATTTCATCCTTGGAAAAGCTTTAGAAGTTCATAATAGTCATTGAGTTGCTTGGATTAGTCTTCTTATTCCCAAATCTAGATTGTTGGACCTCCTTTTTGAAAAAGAATAGTAAATTTGTGCTATTTTTTAGAGCATGATAACAAGATCCAATTGACTTGATTCCACTTGCATTATATCACAAAAACATTCTAGTTCACAACAAAAATTACCCCATTGCATTTTCACTTGATTTGGTTATGCATTTCTTGGATTTACTAGCTCACTAATTCTTGAATTGCTAGATTTTTGACTAGTAATGTTTTTTATTTTTTTAGAATGGATTAACATAGGTCTTTTTAAGTGATTTCACTTGGAATAGGGACCTCATATATCCTAGTTAATAAAAAAATTAGTCCCATCCAATTTGGATTTTGTTTTCTTGGTCATTAAACCCTCACCAATTTCATCATTTCACAAGATTTTTGAGTGAATCCATCCATCTCCCAACTTTAATTTTGAGTTCTGAGTGATCCTAGGAATTTTCCCACTCCATTCCACTCACAACACACCTTTCCTAGGCCTCCCATCACCTCCAACACCACAGATTTTTCTCTCAATTATATCCTGTAGGTTTCTAGTACATCCTGTAGATTTTCCTGAAATGGCTTGTTTTGAGGCCAAATTGATCGAAAACCTCTAGGAAGTCCCAAAAATCCTCCCAAGGGTCCTCCACACCATCCAACCATCTCATAGCCCTTCCAGCCATCCGCAAACATCCTTAATTCACCTGCCACATCCACAAAAACAATTAGTTGCAGACTTGATTTTGCATAAAAAGACAAAAAAAAAACATATTTAGTTCAGTCTCTTTACTTGCACATTAGTGTTGTTTGATGCTTCTTACTCCTACAACTTAGATAGTAGCATTTGTTTTATGTTGATTTAGCATTCCACCTAACATAGCTTCTTAAATGGTTAATTAGGGAATGGTGTGATTTAGCATTGAATTTATGTCTCTTTCATTGTACTTTATTTCTTGCAATAGGTTAAGGTTCCATTTCAAATATTTCATTTTCTGTAATTAGTTGAGGGTTTTAATTCAGTACATGCATTCCATTACATCATGAAATCAAATGAAGGACGCATTGTATGCTGCATATATAGTGCCAACACCTCTTAAGTTTGTACAAACCCTGGGTTGATAATTAAAGTCGATAGCCTTAGGAGTTGCAACATTCTTGTTGCAATATCTAGGCTCATCACTTTTTGGCGCCGTTGCTTGGGAGGTGTCAAGGTTTGCATTGTTTTCTTCCCTAGTTGATTCATTTCTTTCAATTTTTACAAACACAAAAAAAAAATCATTAGTCATATTTAATTTCAAAAGTAGAAAATTGCATTGCATTATAGTTTTCATTCAATCATAAAAACAAAAGAAAAATTCTCTAACACCAACCCACCCCCCCCCATTTGATCACATGGTGCAGTAAGAGCTATATCACCATTCACTTTTGTAGGTAGAAGAAGAAGATGGCGAAGAATGTAGAAGAAATTGATGGTGATGATGATAATGAGGAAGTTCCTATCAAATTTCCCATTCAAGATATTGGTGGAAGTATGCACATGAAGAACATCCCTCCCTCTTTTCTTCCAAAATTTCATGGTCTAAAGTCAGATGATCCAGAAACCTTTCTCTTTGAATTTGAGATTGTTTGTAGATCTTATGGTTACTTATTAAAGACTCAAAAACTGAGATTGTTTCCGAAAACATTGAAGGATATAGATCTTAAATGGTTCATGAGTTTAGGGACTAATTCAATAAGATAATGGAATGATATGCAAAAGATATTTATAGAAAAATATAAAGATCATGATCTTAAAGAAGAATTTTTTAGAATGAATCAAAGAGAAGATGAAAGTCTAGAGGATCTAATAGAGAGGTTCATGTATAATGTTAATAGAGGAAAACTACATCATTTAGGATCCGACACACTAAAAACCCTCTTACTTAGAACAATTAGGGATGAGTCGATTGATCTCCTTAATCTCATGAGTAGAGGTGATGTATATCAATTATCATTTGAGGAAATTTGTGGAACATGCAAACACATATCAAGAGGAAAAGCAAGAGTAGGTAAATCAACATCAAGAGCGGTAAGTCAAGCTAAACTTGGAAATTTGTTTGATGATTTTAAAACAAAAATTCTTAGCAATTTAACAAAACAAGTAGAAATGTTAAGAATGCAAAATGAAGGAAAAGAAAATGTTCATATTTTTTTTGCATAATCACATGATGTTAAACATTGTCCATCATTACCAAGGTTGAAGGAAGTTTACCAAGAGGACAATGGAGCAAGTCAATTGCCAATACAACTATGTTATGTAGCTCCAAGAGAACAATGGTAGCCTATTAAGACTGATATGATGCAAGAGCCTAATTCACAATTTCAAGATTATGCACATCCAGCTCAAAGTAATTGGAACACACCCTTTCTTTGGCAACATTGGCCATCTCAACCCCAAAACCAATCTTGGCAACAGGGTTGGCAAGGAACTTATGGGAGCCATCCACAATATCCTTAGTATTTTCCTAAATATCCTCCATATCAAACTCCATGCTATCCCTACCATTCATCTCCACCACAACCATAACCCCAACTACATCCATCTCAAATATCCACTCCCACTCAACTACTTGTACCACCATTTCCAGACTCACACATTGAAGAAGCTCAGCCCACTTACAATGCTGATGTACAACACTTCCAAACATCTTCTCTTGAGCTCAATGGTATTGACCATAGCTTAGGAAGAGTATTGCAAAAAAGATATTCTCTTGATATCATTGAAGGACTACATCCAGAAAAAGAATATTTGAAAGAGAAGATCAAAGGATTATGGGCTACATTTCATAAAGAGCAGACAACAAAATCAAATATCAAGAAAGCTCCCTCATGGTTATCATCAAGTTCTCCATGTGTTCAAGGTAACAATCAGCAAAAAGAGGAAGATTTCAAGGTCATAGAAGAAGAAGATATCCAAGATAATCCAAAACAACAAGTGGACTAGGGGCATTACAACTATATTAAAATATGGTTCCAGACAATCATTAAGTTGTAGCAATACCCTTTTCTTCAAATTTTCTTGATATTGTCAAAGTCAAATCATTTGATCTTTCAAATCCAGGTACATGTCAAAGCATACATTTCAAGCGTACACATCATTTTGTCTATCATCTTGATGTGCACATGGCTCCATTGGAAGTATTCTTATACTTGAAAGTGATTTTGTTTTTCAAGTAGGGTAGGGTAGAAAAACAAAACAAAACAAAACAAAACAAAACAAAACAAAAAACAAAATAAAAAATAAGAGATAAAAAAATAAAAATCTAAAACCTCCTTGGAGGCGCCTCAGATTGGCTAATTGATTGAAAACCTCCATGAGATGTTCAATGGGTTGGAAAAAAGAAAAAAAAGAGAAAAACAAAGATCCTAGGTGAAAACTTCTTTTCAGACGCCTATGCAAACCTACTAGTTGAAAACCTCATTGAGGCACTTAGTAGGCCTAGAAGAAAAAAAAAAAAGAATTATTGCTCCAAGCATGCATGTACTCTCCAACATCTGCAAGCAACAATAATAAGCTGGTACCAAAAAGAAAATCAATCAAGCCTAGTCAAAAGAAGTCAAATTTTGACTTTCTCCTACTTTGTTCAAATGCTCCAACAAGACCCAAGCCATGCCAATCCATCACCTTCATGTATTTTCACCATCCACCCATCATTCTCAAGCTTCTACCACTCATTTTCCTTGTTGTCCTAAAAAACTACAGGATGCTCTGTTTTACTACTGGATACAAAAATACATAGAGCATAAATTTGTTTTTTCCATAACTTGAAAAACATGCATCCATTTGCCAAGATGTTTCAAGGGGAGATGAATATGGATGATGGTAACTTGCGCAAGCAATTTCAGCAAATTCCAGTGCACAATTTCTAAGAAATTGGCCTCCATCACCTTTAGCCATTTTTGTATTTTCTCAATATCTTGCATCCATTTAAACCATTGTTTCATGGGGAGATGCATATGGATGATGGTAACATGCCCAAACAATTTCAGCAAATTCCAATGCACAGTTTCCAAGAAATCCACCTCCATCACCTTCATCCATTTTTTAGTTTTTCTTGAGATCCGTGCATCCATTAACCAAAATGTTTCTATGGGGAGGTGCATAATGATGATGGCAACACGCTCAGAAATTTTTAGGTCAATATAGTTTATCATTTTGGAGATATGGACAAAACAAGTCATTGTCATGTAAACCTACAGGATATAAAACAACACCTACAAGATTGGCATTGAGAAGTTTTTAAGGGAAAAAATAAAGGTTGCCTTCATTAGAGTTTGATAAGGAGCATAATGAGGATCATTAGCATCACCATCCAACACCTACACATCAACATCAACTCAACAACAACATGCATGTCTCTCCAACAACCATTAGGTAGGTACAGGTATGCAATATTCTTGACCTCTTCGCTTGAGCATATTATAGTTAGAAATTTATTATCAATGCATAAAAGATGAGGTTTTATAAGCTACTGATGGGTCAACAATCTCAGTCACCTTCAACTAGTTGATTGCAGCTCACTCCTTCACTCATGCAATGTTGAAAAGTCAAATTATAAAAGGTGATGATTTCAAGGAATGAGGACAACAGTTAAAAGAAGAAATTTTTGCAAAGGTTAAGGTCACGACAACAATCCAATCGCTCTATCCACTTCATATTCACTATCTATTTATCATTCATCCATCCCATTTCATTCTTGAAAAAAAACAAAAAAAAAAAAACAAAGAGCGCATCCTCTCCATTTTCATGAAATTTCGATTTGTAGGTCAGCAGGAAGGATGGTTAAAGAGGAAAGGAGGATAAAAAAGAGACCTCTGTCACTCATATTTTTATTTTACCACTCATTACCATTCATTCTTCCATCATTTCCGTCATTTTTACCACTCCTTTACTTCAGTTTACAAAGGGACTGTGTTTTATACAGGATGATCCTGTAGGAATTATAGTGACCCAAAAATCGTACAGGAGGCAGTCGTAACGAAAATAAATGGTGGAACAAGGTAGCAGAATGTTGATAAGGGTGTGGAAGACCTTGCCACACTGAAAAAAACAGTCAAGAACCATCATGAAGAAGGGGAAGAAGGCAAACTAATGGTCTCAAGAAACAATGATTTTTCTTTTCACAAATATGTTTTTTGGCTTGTCCTTGCAGTGCTTACAGCCAAGATTCTTAATGCACAAGAGAGAGGCCACTAGGGTCATGAATGAGGCACAATGAGGTCACTAAGTTGCTTAGAGGATGAGAAACACTTTCAGCAGGGGGGTATGATTGGCCTCTATATTAGACATAAATTAAGGCTCATGCCTCTAATTTCAAACAAAAATTAAGGCCTATGACCATCCCTCAGCACATTAAACATCTCTCTTTGCATTAGATAATTTATTTTAAACTTTAATATATTCATTAGGAAGGTTTATGAATAATTGAATATTTGTGCCTCATATTATTTATTTTTTGTTGAATATTATGAGAATATTGGGTAGATTATGAAGATTTGGAGGAGGAAATAATTTAGGGACTTGTGCACTACTACTAGAGGATCAATAATAAATAATAAGTCAATAAGATATTATGGAATTATGGCACAAATTGTGGAACTCCAATGATTGAGAAAATCTAGGAATGTGTTCCACTAATCAAGGGATTTCAGTGGGGAAAGCTTCCTCCATTTATGCAGAATTACTCTTTATCATTTTGTATAAGTAACAAGTCGAATTTTTCGCTAGGGAATGATTGAGAAAATCTAGGAATGTGTTCCCTAACATTTAATGCAAATTCCTAGTATTGTGGACTAGATCCACTAATCAAGGGATTTTGGTGGGGAAAGCTTCCTCCATTCATGGGGAATGATTCATAATCATTTTGTATAAGTACCAAGTATAATTTTATTCTAGGGGGAGATTTTCATTAGTGTTATTATGGAGAGAGCTCGTATTCTTACAACTCCATTGTATTTTTTTGCATGGATGTAATTCTATTGATGAAGATAATGAATATTGGTGTCATGTTCAGCTTCTAAATCTTGTTCTTATCCATATGTCTCTGAGTTTCCTTGGGCTTGGCCATCCCAGGAACCTCAGATCCCTTTTACATCACTTCCTTTCCTTCTTTTCATTGCTTATTCACATGCATCTCTAGTTTTTATTTCTTTCTATTTCTACATCTAGAATTAATGATTTCTTGTTGTAGGATTGAGTTAAGTGATTGATGTAAGTTCTTTTGCAGGATCACAAGCAATATTTCATCCTTGTCAAAGCTTTGGAAGTTCATAATAGTCAATGAGTTTCTTGTATTAGTCTTCTTATTCCCAAATCTAGATTGTTGGACATCCTTTTTGGCAAAGAACAGTGAAATTATGTTACTTTGTAGAGCATGCTAATGAGATCCAATCGACTTGATTCCACTTGCCTTAGATCACAAAAAAATTCTAGTTCATAACAAAAATCACCCCATTGCATTTGCACTTGATTTGGTTAGGAATTTATTCGATTTACTAGATCACTAGTTCTTGAATTTCTAAATTTTCGACTAGTAATGTTTTTTATTTCTTATAATGGATTAAAATAGGTATTTTTGAGTGATTCCACTTGGAATAGGGACCTACATATCGTAGTTAATAACAAAATCTGTCTCATCCAATTTGGATTTTATTTTCTTGGTAATTAAACCCTCACCAATCTCATCATTTCACAAGCTTTTTGAGTGAATCCATCCATCTCCCGACTTTAGTTTTGAGTTTTGAGTGGTCCTAGGAATTTTCCCACTCCATTACACCCATAACACACCTTTCCTAGGTCTCCCATCACCTACAAAACCTCAGCTTTTGCTCTCAATTGTATCCTGTAGGTTTCCTATAATTCCTACAGGATCATCCTGTAGGTCTCTGGTATATCCTGTAGGCTTTCCTGAAATGGCTTGTTTTGAGGCCGAATTGATGGAAAACCTCTAGGAAGTCACCAAAAGACTGCCACTGGTCCTCCACACCATCCAACCATCTCATATCCCTTCTAGCCATCCTCAAACATCCTTAATTCACCCGCCACATCCACAAAAACAATTAGTTGCATACTTGATTTTGCATAAAAAGACAAAAAAATAAAATGCATATTTAGTTCAGTCTCTTTAATTGCACATTAGTGTTGTTTGATGCTTCTTACTCCTACAACTTAGATAGTAGCATTTGTTTCATGTTGATTTAGCATTTCTGCTTAGCATAGCTTCTTAAATTGTTAATTAGGGAATGGTGTGATTTAGCATTGAATTTCCGTCTCTTTCGTTGTACTTTCTTTCTTGCAATAGATTAAGGTTCCATTTCGAATATTTCATTTTTTGCAATTAGTTGAGGGTTTGACTTTAGTATGTGCATTCCATTACATCATGACAGCAAAGGAAGGACACATTGTATGCCGCACATATAGTGCCGACACCTCTTAAGTTTGTACAAACCTGAAGTTGATAATTAAAGTCAGTAGCCTTGGGAGTTGCAACATTCTTGTTGCAATACCAAGGCTTATCAAGTAAGTAACTGATCTACCCAACTATTGACATCCTTGTTAGGCTAGAAGCCCCCTGATGATGAAGCTACCTCTGCTACTATCTTGTGCTCCCTTTGTTGCCTCTGCACTGTTGCAACACATCTGTGCCTCTCGCATTGCTGCAACCACCTTTGTTCCTTTCTACACTGCTGCAACCATATTTGTGCCTCTCGCACTACTGTAACCCCCACTGCACTACTACAGACCACTCCAGTCTAACATTGCCTTGTCGTTCCATCCGCATCTTGCTTCTATCGACATCCGTCATCTTGCTACTGTCTCTTGGGGCTCTTGTAGCCGAATATTATCCAAGAGTTTGGGTACCTCAAGGATCCTACCCCTCATCTTCTGTAGTCCTCCTGACTATAGCTCGCTATCTCCCCACCTCTTCTCTAGAGGTGCATGAGCACTCATGGCACAGTTGTCATCCATCTCGACTTCTTTCTCTGCCTCAGCCAGAGCTTCCTTGGAGTTAGAAGCCTCTCCCTTATTCTTTTTCCTAGGACACTAGGTTGCATAATGACCCAGCTCCCCATAATGGAATAATTTCACCTTGGAGATGTCCTTCTTCTTCCTCTTCCCCTTCTGTCCCACAGATGCCAAAGTCGCATCCTCCTCCTCTTTCTTGATTTGACCTCCTTTGCTGCTACTTCCCGCCTTAGTGAGCGATTTGATCTCTTATTGGAGAGGAGTTTCCCACATCTCTTCCTATCCTGTAAGAGTATCTCTGCCCAAAATGCTTTGGACAATTTTCTCCCAATCCTTGGATAGTACATTTAGGGCGGTCGTCACCATGAACTCCTGATCTGACGTGCCCCCTATGGAAGTAATTTGGTCTTGAATCTCTTGCAACTTGCTGAGGTATAGATCTATTTGCTCCCCCTTCTACATCTAATACAACCACAACTGATTCTCCAATAGCATCTTCCTCTGCAAGTGCCTTGATACAATGTCATCAAGGTATCCCACATCTCCTTTGTCATGTTCTTTTTGGTAATATGTTGTACTACATGATCCTTGACCCCATTAAGGATTACACACTTTTCCTTGACCATTGCATCCTCATACTTTTCATTATTAGTTGGGTCAACTAGGATAGCCATGATTCTCAAGGCAAAGCCCTTGATGCGATGTATGTCCAGAACATACATGATCATGGCCTTCCAGATGAAAAAGTTGGAGGCCCTGTCCAACCTGTCTTGATCGCTTAGTCCATTCATTGCCATCTCTGCTCTTCTTTTGGACTCCCTTTGAGTCTTGAATTCCCTCTTGGAATTTCTCTTCTAGACTCCCTCTAAGTGTCGATTTCCCTCCCGGAAATCCTCCTACCAACTATCGAACTGCTCCTCTCCGATCGTCTTTGCACCTACAACATAGATCTAGATTTCTTGCCTAGAAATCCCTCAAGGCAATTGTTCTCTCTACCTTTGTTCTGTCCCCTTAGGTATTGTTCAACTTCGACAACAACAACACCCCACCAGCTTCACAATCTAAAATCTACCCACAACTCCCTAGGCCTCTTAGCTCCGAGCCTCTTAGCTCCGTGCAATCCCAACAAGGATGAATCATTCCTCTGTCCAACTACGTCAAGCCTGCCTTACTGAGTAGGATGACGTGGCTCTTTGTAAGCCTCTTTTGCCTTTCTTTGCCTCTGGTCTGGCCCTCTCTCTAACTCGAAATCATGACATAGGCCCTCCGCATCACTCCTTCTCTACTACCTTTTTCTTAGGAACAAATCTGTCTCTCAGGACATATGTTTTTCTGCAAATTTTCTGATTTAGCTAGTGCCTTAAGTTCTCCTATGATCCACAACACTCTAATAACATGTTGAAATTTTTAAGTCTAACACGTTAGAAATTCTTCCTACATTATCTGGTTTATTTAAACTACTTTTTTATTTCTTAAGAAGTTATTTAACCATATAAACACTGAAAATAAACACAAATTCACTCTCAATCATTTACATATCATCAACGGAAAATAACATACAAACACTCAAGGGACACCGTTATTTTTGGATAATCATCCTTGGAAAAACCCAGCGTGGGAAAACTGGTGCAACAGTTCTGAGGGTTTTATTTTTAAGTAGCTTTATTGAGTACAACTTGGGTGCCAAACTGATTCAGCCAATAGAGATATCTATCTTGTAGTAATACCTCTCTTCAAAAGAAGATATTCGGCAAGTCTACTCTACTAAATATCTCCAACACTTCTCTGAGGCTTTGTGTCAGCCCTCCTAGCCTCTGCGTCACTCTGAAGCCCCCTACGTTAGCCTTCTGCTGCTCTGCGTTATCTCTCTGGCCTTCTGCATCACCCATGCAAGCCCTGCTAGCCTCTACGCAGTCACTATAGCCCTCTGTGTGGCTCCTTTTGGCTCTGTGTAGCCCCCTTTGCCTCTGTGTTGGTCCTTTGTCACTATCTATGCCTCTCAGCTATGAACTCACTGCCCCTTGCTGCAACTTAGATCACTTGTTCGAATTTTTTCAACAAACCCCACTCCAGTAAATCGAGGTGACTGATCAATCTTGATGTATCTCCAACCGACCCTCAAGCCTCCTCTTATAGTTTTTTTGTTGAGTCTTCAAAGAACGAGATTAAATCTCTAATCAATGACTAAGATTAGATTTGGCTTGATCCATGTCTTTTAGAACATTCTCACCGAGTTTTATATTAATACCCATTAATATTTTAATTTTTCTAAGTTTAGACTTATGAACTCCAATAAAAATATTAATTATTTTAATATCTCTCTAACCAGATGGAATTTCCCCAAACCATTTATGGGTCTTGGAGATCTCATGGGCTTTAGCCTCTGCACCGATTTTCACAACTCGATGACATATGATGCTACCTAAAACCACGTGTTTAGACTTGTCCATGTAAGAAAAATCTATCCCTTTAGACTTGTCCATGTAACAAAAGTCTATCCCTTTTAAAAAAGTGATGCATTTGAGAAACTTTCGAAGAACTGCCAAAAAAAAAAAACAACAACAACATATATATGAATGATATATAAGGTTCAATGTCATCCTTTATCATGATTTCAATAACCAAAGGAGTTGCCTCTAATTTTCCCTTTTGGATCCCATAACTATGCTAACCTAACTCATCTTTTTGGTGGTTATTATAAATTTTTGAAACAATGTTTTTTAGTAGTTTGATTTCTAAAGTAGATAGAGGTATAAATATTTTAGTTTTTTTTTTTTTTCAATATAAAATGTTTTAGAATAAAACACATGTTCTTAGCCATCAATTCCACCTAATTTATACTGGTGGTTGAAAACATTGAATATGAATATGTCTAGTATATTGACATTAAAAAGGGTTTTAGAATTACAGGTAATGTAAAGACGTTGGAAACAAAAATATTGTCTTAAATTGAATATAAATGATCGGTAAAAAAACATAATGTTTTATACCTATACTGAGCTAAGGGGCTAAAACTCTAAATAGAATTCATTATCATCCAATGCATATCACAACTATTAGTGAAATAAAACATGGTGAGAAACATGTACTTAAGATACACCTACTACCAAATATACTCAACTTGCACCTAATCTAGAGGTAATATTTAATTATATATAATATATATAATATTTTATATGTAACTTTTGATATGAATATTAAGTAATAAATAAATCAACTAAGTAGATAATTGGTTCACCTACTTCAATCAGAATTCATAGAACTTGACTTATAACTCTTGGGATTAAAACCCATGTATTGGCTTGAAATGTTATCTATAACCTTGAAATTGAAATGTAATATAACATGACAAGGGAAAAGATATAATATACCTACTAAACTTGCATGCAAAAGATGAAAATTGAATGTGTATCATACACCCACACAACAAATAAAATCTAAATATATCTACTACTCGTGAATGCAAGGTTGTTTTCTAAATGAGTGTTCGATATTTAACACGGTCGACTTTAACTATATATATATATATATGAAAGTTGTAAATATATACATTTCGGTTTCTGGAATTGAAGAAACACTATGAGAAAACTCTCGTTTGCATATAAATTCAAATTATTTGTGTGATTGTATGTAAATTAATTTTGGTTTGTTAAGGTAGAAGTGAATTGTGGGAAAACATATCTATCGTATGGTTTTAAGGCATGTTATCTATTTTTCTATTTATCCATTCTATTTCTTTAAGGAATTTTATCTATTTGTATATTAGATTGACGTTGTGTATCACTAGCTTAATTTTTTGTAATGGGTGAGGAAGTTTTGATGGGTTATAATAAAAAAATCTCTGGTAAGAAATAAAGGTTAGGAAAAAGTTGTAGTAAAATAGAATATTAAATTAGAGTATTTGAGAACATGGTATAATGTGTATGAAAAACAAATTATTGTAAATTGAATTATTTTATAATTAGCGTTCATTTTAGTCCCTGCTATTTGGCAATGGCCAGGGACTATAGTAATCGGATTGACAATTCTTAGCATTAATTCACGCGGTTTATACATTGAGTGTGCCGCTTATGCAACGAGTTCGGTTTGTTAACTATATGGTAGTTTGTTTCATCATCTTATTTGGCCTCTTCCCGAGGAGAAGAGGCCAAAAGCATAGTCTTGCGTTGTTTTCATTATTTGGATGGAGATTAATGCTAGCATTAAAGGACAAAGGACAGGCGTATGTACACCCAACAAAACATTTAAACAAAGTTTTCTGTACACGCTGCTTTACGGACTCTGGTCACAATATTCTGAAGGCTTGTCCACGCGTCTTCGCTTCTATTATACGCTTGACAGGTTTCCCTGACCACTTATACGCTTGACACATTTCCTTGACCGCTTGAAATCCATGGCGGCCTCCTCCGCCATGTTGAAAGCCACACTTGAGCCCCTTGCCTTCCTGAATCCCTTATTTCCGTAGCGAACTTTCCCCCCGGTCACCTTGTGCCCTAATTGCTTCTGTGTTGCAGATCACAGGCGTGCTGGCTGTGGACGCAGACGCTGCAGATATTGCCGTCTTCGTGCTGCTGCTTGCTTACCACCTTCTTGCTGTGGAAACAGCTGCTCAGGCCAGAGACACACAGTTAAATTTTGAAAAATAAGCTAGCATAAAACACAAAGGTTAGTTACTTGCAAGAAATATATTATGTGAGGGTTGGGAACTTTTTAACTCCTTATTTTTATGCATATACATACGTGAGCTACTCCGAGGTATTACTTTCCTTTCAAATTGTTGTCATAGGGTGAAATATTGACACAATAATTGATCTACTGCATGGGTTTATTTATTGCTAATAGCCATTCCATTTAATATTGTAAGTATAAGTTCATATTGCTATATATAATAGCTCAAATTACTTCCACGATGTAGTCTTTTACTCTGTTTAATACAGTAGTTCCATCCATTATTTAATTTCTAGAAAAATAAATACTTCCCTTATTCAATTTTATCTCTCTGTTAAGTTACGCCATATCAATCCCTTTAACTTGGGTTTTGTGAAACGTGGTTTTATCTATATTTTAGGATATTCACTTAGCAAGAGGAAACACGATTAACAAAGATGTGTTTTAGATTTGTCAGTCCAGCCAGCTTCGTCGGGGAATTACTCTAATTTACAGGTTGATATCAATCAACAATTAACCGAGACTACTATTTGTTCTCTACCCCAGTCGGCACTAGCCATGAACTAACTTCTAAGGTTATCTGCCCCAGTCGGCACTAGCCATGAACTAACTCTAAGGTTGATAATTTAGCGAATTATCTATGGCATAACAAACATAATTTACTGAGAAAATATTAAAAAAAATAATGAGTATTTTAGAAGATAAAGTTCACTTATCTTTTTTATTCTTGTATGTTAGACCATCCAGTCACAAATTGGATCCTTGATCTTTACCACTACTGATTTATAGTGTCGTTCTGTTGGTATCTATGATGCCGATGGCGTGGTTGCTCCTACCTTCGCTTCCATCTCGACTCGTACTCTGTAGCTTATGTTGCGGGCTCTATCTTCGCCTGTCACTCCCAGAGTGCTGCAGAGCGTAGTCTGCTATTCGATTGTTTGCATAATCCAGTGCGTAAGCCGCGACCGTGTTATTCCATACAAGAGCTTCCACACCCACTTGGGCTTGCGCGCCATTGTGAGGAGATAGGAATTGCTGCTGAATAGTTTTTCCCTGGGCGAAAACCGAAAATTGCAAGCAATACCATGTTAATTGCAAGGAAAAAACATTTTGTAATAACCACTTCATAGTGAAAACCCTAACACCAAATACAGAAAGAAAGAGGATCAGTCTCTGCCCATTCCGTTTGCTCTGTCAAAAGCATGTAAGCCATTATCGATATTTATCAGTTATTTACTACTACACATCACATTCCTTCCTTCCCACATTGTCATTGCTCTTTTCTTAGACTCCGAAAGGATTGAAATTATGTGCATATTTTGATTCACCTACAGTTTGCTGCTTCTGTACCTCCCTTGCTGCCTCAGAGCATTGATCTGTTGTCTCAGGTTTCATTCTTCTATGAAAGCTCCTGGGCAAACTGGTACTTTAGACAACAAGCACCTCCGTAGGGCGAAAATCGTCAATCCTCCAAATGCCGTTGTGTTCTTTCGTGGAAGCTCCTGGGCAAACAGGTTCTTTAGACAGTAAGCACCTGCATAGGGCGAAAATCGTCAATCCACCAAATGTCGTTGTGTTTCTTCGGTGGAAGCTCCTGTGCCATCTGGTACTTCAGACAGCAAGCACCTGCATGTGTTGAAAAGCGTCTAAAAACCGAGAAAAAGAAATATCATTTTTGGGCAAAATAAACCCTCTCCCAGAAATGGACAAGTTGGCTGGCTCCTCTAATCGGCCCACCCTATCAGAACTAGTATCTTTGGCTACCACGACAGCCCACTCTCTGCCATAAGTGGAAATGTGGCTCGATCTTTAAAGCCAGATACCCAATACCGAATAAGTCGCACCCCTATCGAATTTTTCTGGAGTCGCATTATAGCTTGATAAGATTTTTGGCCAACACATGTAATGTATGCGGCGAGTTGCACATGGCTTGCATGCAATGCACGTGGTAAGGGAGAGATAAAGTGGCTGGTCCTCATATCTTTTTCTCATCTGAAGTGGGGTTATGAGGCCATTAGAGACATGATTAAAGACTTCCTATCCCTACCTTGTATCAAAAGATCTCATTGACCTGCCGTGTGAATGTTTTCATCCATTGTGTGAACGTGTTAATCCGTTAGTTCATAGACCAAATAGACAAAAGCTTTGAGGTTTTTCTTTGTAAACATAGGCTGCTAAGATTACATGATACAATTATTTTATAAATGTTACAACAGGCTAGATGTAACATGTTTTTTTTCCACTTGAACTCATATAAATGAAGAAACAAATTGTTTACATAGATAAACTAATTATAACAAATAAATTTTCTTTAAAAACTTTAAAAGACATATTTTTTATTCCTTTAATTACAATAAAAGTAGTGTTATATATAGATACTAAGCCAGTAAAAATTTTATGTTAATAAATATCAATAAATACAAGTAAATATCAATTAGTAATAAGACAAAATTCTAATCTCATTTTAGTCTCCACTTTCACAGAGATATTAACATGGTCATTGTTGTCATCACTTTCAAAGATTTTGCTAATTAGTTTTTGGCAATTGATTAATAGACGGTTGGAGGATGGACCGAAGGATATGAAGGGATTACCTTCACAACCGTGAGAGGGGCTGGCCATGAAGTTCCACTTTTCCAACCTGAAAGGGCGTTAAAGCTTTTCAAATCATTCATAATGGGTAATAGCCTACCAAGCACAGTCCCAATCAACAGCTTCTAATAACTATTGAATGCGTGAATTGAACAGTCCCAACAACAGCTTCTAATAACTATTGAATGCGTGAATTGAAATGGAATGAAAAGCTCACCATTTGGGTCTATTAAGCAGATAATCATGTAGGCAATCAGAAACAAAGCAAAACAATGACTTTTTCTCGCTCGCTGGTCGATGAAA
>APFE030331903.1:20181-45170 GCA_000404065.3 Pinus taeda
AAACCCAACACATTCTGGTGTAGTCATCAATAAATGTCATGATATATTTATTTCCATTTGCAGAAGAAACATGCATTGGACCACATAAATCTGAATGAATAAGTTCAAGCTTCATATGTGCTCTTGAATGTGAATCATGAAAAGACTGTTTTCTATGCTTTCCTAGAATGCAAGCATCACATTGCTTAAGTTTTCTAGGAATTGTAGGCAAACTAGCGACACCATTTTTCTTCAATAAGCGAAGACTGTCATAGTTTAAATGTCCAAATCTAGCATGCCATAATAAAATTGATGGAAGTGTACCTTCTTCATGATAAGAAATATATGAGAAATGTTGTGCATGAGCAGATGTTCCTTGCAGCTTGAAAAGCCTTTCTTCTTCTATTCCTCTCATGACAAGTGAGTGATGAGATGCTTTTCTTACCTCAAGCTTGCCATCAAACATATGAATGGAGTGACCTTGCTAGCAGATGTGGACCAAGGACAACAATTTTCTCTTGAGCTGTGGGAGATATAGAACATGATCCAGAAGAAAGTCTGAGAGACCAGGAAGTTTAAGCCTGATTGTGCCAAGCCCTGATGGCTTGATTTTTGACTGATCTGCAAAGTATACTAATCCATCAACATTGTCAGTGAAATCTTCAAAAAAATCTTTTCTATGAGTCATGTGACAGGTTGCTCCTGAATCAAGCAACCAATCATTTTTCCAGGAAGCAAGTGAAGTGTTAAACAAATCTTCATTTACTCCAATATTACATTGTGCCTCAACATAGCAAGCGGATTCAGGTGCTTTACCTTTGTCTGTATCATCAGTTTTACCTTTCTGTTGGTTTCTTCTCTGCTCAATTTTGTCCCATGGTAGCTTGCATGTGGATGCATCATGTGATCCATTTCTTTTGCAACGAATACAGTGAAAATCTGCCTTTTCTCCTTGAGAATGTCTGCCCCCCCTGCCTCTGAAATATATTCCTCTTCCTCTTCGTCCACCTCTTCCTCTTGTAGAATATTGAGCATGATGATTTTCTTTATGAGCAAGGTACACAGTCTCTTCAGAAGACTCAGGGGTTATCGTCTTTCCAAAAGCTTTTTCTCTTTCAACAAACTTTTTCACAAGAGAGTCAAAGGTCACATCTTTGAGATTTCCATTTGCTTGCAAAGACTCAAGATAATTGGAGTAAGTAGGATAAAGTGCCTTGAGAAAAGCAATAAGAGGGATATCCAGCTCAACCTTAGTGGATTTGATATCATGCATTATAGACTTTATTTCAGATGCAAGAGCAAGAGGATCATTATTTTGCAGTTCAAGAGTGAAGAGTTTAATCATGAGTTGGACAACTTCAAGTGCAGAATGTGAGTCACAGAGTTCTTTCAGCTTTTGTAAAGCTTCAAAGGCAGTGGAATATGATGAAATATGGTGAATCACCTCTTTATTTACAGATGCTGCGATTAATGCGTAAGCTTTGCTATTCTTGTTTTCCAAAATGGCAAGCTCTTTGTCTGAGGTAGGCTTTTCTGGGTCACTGTCTCCTTCCGCGACACACACTCCTTTCCACAAATCATTGAAGATGAGAGTGTGTTGTATCATCCGGGACCAATTAGCATAGTTCTCCTTGCCAGTGAGAACTATTCCTACCATAGAGATGATTGAATGCATTCTGTAAAAAAAAAACTTCTGCTGATAGAAACAAATACTTCTGCTGATATACAGTCAAATTGTTCTCAAAAGGGCAAAAAGATTTCAAAGTATTTATGCACTATCATACTAGTAGCAAATTTATATTAATTTCTACAAGGAGCTAGCTCTGATACCATCAGTAGTAGCAAATTTATATTAATTTCTACAAGAGCTTATTCCCTAAGTCATACCTCTGGCTTAGCGGTAAGTCATTGTATTTTCTCCCATGTGGTTGTGAGTTTGAATCTCATGGTTTGTTATAGAATTTCCATCAACCTTCCTTCTTACATTCCATGGTAGGATTTTTTTTTTTTTTTTTCATTTAAATCATAGTCTATTTCCTGTGCCAAAAGGTTGACAATTGTTATCATTGATGATCCAAATCTTTAAACATTTTCCTAGTTTATCACTTTCCATTGCTTAATTATTACTATTTGCAACATTTTATCTTAATACTTTTAAATTTTGTAGGGAATCACTATGATCCTCCAAGTCATACCTAATCATCATTCCTGTTGTCCAATTATTGCAATTCAAATTGGCATCTTATTCACTATCATGAATATTTTTAATCTAATGTCACCATACTTTCTATAGTTCCTTAGAATGACCTTCATCACTCATCATCATTTAACATCATTATTTGATTGATAATATTGACCTCCTAAAAGGCATCACCCATATTTATACCTTATGGTGCTCCTTATCATGTTCTTATATGGAAATACTAGTATGGATCTACAACCATTTACCAAAAAGTTAGTCATTTATAGATGTTGAGTTATTATGATTGTTCTCTAAATCCAAAATCTTATGGCATGTTCTAGGATATCCTGCTCTTTGCTATTTATTTCTTACACTTGTTTGTGAAACATCTACTCACTCACGTTAAGTAGCTATCTAGTAATTTTTCCATTCAACTTATTATTATAGGTTGGTCATGCTTATGAGGGATATCATTCATGACCATCATTCAAAAGAAAAGAAAAGAAATTAAATTCCTCCTTTTCCTTTCCTTCCTAGATAACTTTATACCATTGACATTTGGGACCAAGTTTAAGATTTGTTTCATTTCTTAAAATACTTGTCTCTTATACCTAATTTTCCATCTTCTCATTCAAATAATAGTTTTTTTTGATCATCTAGGTTTAGTCACATATTATTTGAAGGTCGATACTTATTACTACCAATTTTGACTTCATTTGACATGCGATCTTTTTTGGGGAAATTTATTTATTTATTATTATTATTTTTTTTTCTCGGTAAAAAGTCTAAATTCTATTATATGTACAGAGAAGAAATTTTACAGTCATTAAAACATGCCAATCAGGGTCAGCGATTGCACCCCAGATATTTATTATTATTATTATTTTTTTCCACCGGAAAAATCGTAGTCTTTCCTTAATATGGTGAAAAATTACATGTATTATATGCTATTCAGCATTTGCAGTTTGAGTCCCATATATCTATAATATCTACAAACCATTCATGTATATGGCTGTGTCAGTATCAAAAAATCATCACGCAGGATGATGCTGTGTCAAAAATAAAAAAATCATCACACAGGATGATGCTGTAATAGTGTTCTGTATAAACATATGTACACCTCGCAGGGTGTTGATCATAAATAAAACTATAATATCTACATTGTCATTATATAATCGATAATCATTCAAAAAATTAGTGACCATCCATCTGATGGTAGATATGATCTATATAAGGCCTGTGGTAGTACTGATACTGTGAGGTGCCTCTTTGTTCTTGGATTATCCACTGTCCTCTTGGCAGGTGCATGGCTTCCTTGGATAATCCATCGGCATTGTGGTTATGCTCCCTGTAGATATGACGAACAAGTATGGAGTCAAATTGTGCTTTAAGATGAAATACTTTGTCCAACAAAATTATGAGTGTGTGAGCGTGACATCTAGTATTCTGATTGATCCAATTTATAATAATATTAGAGTCACCATATATCTGTAACTTTTTGCAATCATGATTTAAAGCAAAATGCATAATATGGCAAAGAGATACGAGTTCTACGTAATTGTTCGTTCCAACTCCTAGGCCCATCTGGACTTTGAAATAATGCTGATATGATATATATAGAATGAAACCATCCCCACATCCGTGTTGTTGGGCAGTTCCATCGAAAAATGCCCATGGAATGGAATGGTCTATGGGATTAGGGGCTATCGGTCTGCGGGTATGAGGGGGAGTAAATTCAAGCAATTCATGATAAGAAGCAATGATTTTGGTGATAATCGATTGCTAGCAGATCGAGCCATTTTCAAAGATCATTTTGTTCCTTACTAGCCAAATTTCCCAACAAATGATGAGAGGAAGACATGGGAAGTTAGATCCAGCATGTGTTCGGCTCTAGGCTTCCCAAGTTGATGTGACATTTTCTCCTTCCCATGTTCTCGTAAATCTAATATCATTGGCCACGCCATTCCATATCTGTTTTGCGATATTGCAGAAGAGGAAAAGATGATCTGATGATTCGGATTTCTGTTTGCATAGAATGCACCAGGTGGGACCATACACGAATCTGTGCATAAGAAAGTCCCCTGTAGGTACCTTATGACGAAGTATGCACCAGAAAAAGAGTCTGGTCCGGGGAGGAGTCTTTAAGTGCCAAATGTGCTTCCAATAGCTCTGTATGCTTTCTGGTTTTTTTGTTTATAATCAGGCACAAGTATCCTTCTTTGGGAGTGTAGAAACCAGATTTGGCCTTGCTCCACATTAGCTCATTTGGTCCATCCTTGAGGTGGATGTGGGATTCACTTAATGCGCTAGTATAGTCCTCCCAACTGTGGTGCCAGATAGGTGGCAAATTTAACTGTGCAACTATTCCATGCTTGAGAGAAAAGGGTAGAATTTTCTTGGTCCGCTATATGGGCAATTACTTTAATGTTTTGTTGTTCAAGAATTTGAATAAGCTCCCGAGGAAGATAACATCTCCCCCCTCCACCAACCCAAGGGTCCATTCCAATGTGGGCCCTGGTTCCATCATTTATTCTCCATGTAAGATGGCTTCGAATGAAGGGAAGTGAGCATAGTAGAGCCTTCCATATTGATGAGATGCCTGTTCTATTCCAGCATGGCATTCGAATCCAATCCATGATCTGTAGTGGCCAGATGTATTTGTGGTACAAGATAGATGTCTAGAGATTTTGCTTGGAAGTAAAGTCCATCTCATTTTTGTGGCCAGCGCATGTGCAAAAGATGATAGCTCTTTAAGACCCCATCCTTCCCACTTTTTAGGCATAACAATATTATCCCATTTAATCCATGAAAAAACTCGTTTATCCTGCCCTCCATTCCAAAGATATCTGCAACAAATTTGTTTGAGGCGGGCTAGAATACCTCTAGGTATCTAGGCTAAAGCCATCCAATATACAAGGGTAGCCTCTAGCATGTATTTAATGAGCACCAACCTTCCTGCTCTAGATAGAAAGCGATGGCTCTAGTGTGATATCCTCTTCTCAAATTTGGATATCAGCCAGATCCAGTCCACTATCTTGTGTCCCAAGGTCTTGATCCGAAACCCAAATATTTGAAACCCTGATCCAGAGGTCGAGGGCTATATGGGAATTGCTACAAGGCAAGATTGGATTCTTGTGCAGATGTGTATGCCAAAGATATAGAGTATTTTGTGTGATTTTCCACCATACTTGTGGATCTGTAGAAGATGGCAAGGATCTTATCCAGAGTTGTCGAATCACGAATGCTTCCATCCAAGAAAATGAGAAAGTCATCCACAAACAGGAGGTGAGTTAGGTAACACTGATCAGTAATATTTAGACCTGATAATCTGCCATTCTGCTTCTCATGATAAATGAATCTGCTCAGGCATTCCATGACAAGCAGAAAGAGGAGAGGTGAAAGTGGGCAGCCCTGCCTGAGTCCTCTTTCAGCATGGAAAAAAGGGGAGGTAGAGCCATTGATGAGCAGGTTATATGAAGGGGTTGATATACATGCCATTGTTCAATTGGTAAATAAAAGGGGGAAACCCAAGTGGATGAGAATCATTTTAATATAAAGCCAGTTTACATGATCAAAAGCCTTGGCCAGGTCAGTTTTGAGGATGATGCCCTTTAGTCTATGGGTTCGAATGGAATGGATGGCTTCTTGAGCAGTGCCAATAGCTTCATGAATCTGGCAGTCTTCAAGGAAATAAAATTGTTCCGGGAGGATATGCTGAGATAGGATGGGCTTAATGTGATTCACAATAATTTTGGAGATGATATTATATAGGCAGTTGCAGAGGGAGATGGGCCTGAACTCATCAAAGGAGGCAGGGGAATCCGATTTCGGGATGAGGGCTATGAAGGTAGAGTTGATGGCATTGTACAATCTACCTGTAGATCGACATTCCTCTACAACCTGAAGAATATTCGAGGCCAATATATCATAAAAAGCCAAATAGAACTCGATAGTCCACCCATCTGAGCTCGGGCTTTTGTCTTTTTTGAACCACTTTAAAACCCCCTCAAGTTCCTCCGGAGTGACAGGAGCACTTAATTCAATTGCTTCTTCCTCCCCTACCATCCGAGGGAATAGTCCTGCCACTTCTATGATATCTTCCAGATTTGCCTGTTGTGGTGACTTGAACAAAGTCTGAAAGTGGGAGGTGCCCAATCTAGAGAGCTTTTAGAAATTATCAGCTTGCTCTCCATCAGGAAGGGGCAATTTCCATATCGTGTTTGAAGTCTTCCTTCCCTTGGCGAAAATTTGGTAGAATTTGGTGTTCTCATCTCCGGCCTTTAACCATATGGCCCTGCTCTCTAGTGTCCATGATTCTTCCCTCTCCTTGAGAATTTGGTCTTTTGGCATCTCTAGCTCAATCATCTTGGACTTCTCAGCAACTGAGGTAAAGCCAAGATTCTTGTCATCCAATAATAATTCCAACTCAGCTTCAATGGCCAAAATCTTCTGATCTTCCTTAATCTTCTTCTCCTTTGCCCAGGCCATGGTTAATTTTTTGATCTGAGAAAGATTGTGGCAGAAACCTTCTGCCACTATTCTGTGATTTGTAATAGGGTGGGTGGCCCAATAGTCCTTGACAAGTTTTATATAACCCTCATCTTGAAGCCAAACATGATTGACTTTGAAAGGTGCCTTTGCCTTGGCATCAGGTCCAAGTATCTCCAGGTAAATAGGGGAATGATCAGATTTTCCTCCTGACCCGACCCATTGTCTGTATCTGGTTAGTTTTTGAAGCAAGGGGATTTTGATCAGGAACCTGTCTAGTCTTCTAGCCAGGGAAACATCCCCTACTCTCCGGTTCCTCCAAGTAGGCATAGGCTTATTCATGGGCATGTCAGCAAGTTGATGCTGATCCATAATATCCTTAAAGAAATCAGATAGGGGGTCAATTTGGGCATGAGATCCCTAGGATTCACCATATTTGATGGAGTAATTTAGGTCACCTCCTATGATGACCTGGTCCATATTTGTCATATTTAATCCAAGAAAAAACTGCCAGAATTCCTCTCTCCTCTGGCAAGGGCCATATACATTAATGATCCTCAAGGCCTCCCCTAGCTCTGCCGAGAAGAGATCCATACCTATAAAGCCCAATCCTCCCTAGGTGGTAGATACATTTATGGTCCGAGGATTGTATCTGATGGCCAAACCCCTACCTCTGCAAATGGCTTCTAGTGCATGGAATTTCCATCCAGGCCAGATGGTCAATAGGGTTTGTTTAATAGAAACAACATTACCCAGAGTCTCTTGCAACATAATGATATCAACCGGATCATTCTCAATCAACCTTTACATGGTTAGTTTTTTGGAGATACTAGCCAGACCTCTGCAATTAAAGGAGAGGCATTTCATGGCAGAACACCATCTGGGGTTTACAATGCTCTAAAAACCCCTTCCATGGTAGATTACCTGCCAGAAGCTACCTCGGCTTCGGCTTTCTGAATGGCCTTTTTCAGGTCAGATTTACGTCCATGAGAGGACTGAGTAGAAGGACCAACGTAGGTTAGCCCTAGCTCAGATTGTGATTCTGAGCTCGGAATGTGTCTAGAGCAGAGGTTGTAGGAATGAGGTAATGCCGGGTGAATGGAGACCGAAACCCCAGATGTAGATGGGGTCGGATGGACAGTAAGGGAGGGGGGTGCTATGACGGGCTAGGGGATGGATATCACACATGTAATAACAGGAGCCATAGGTGCAATAAATTCCACAACGGAAAGTGATAATGAAGATAATTGAGAGGATAGGGGGGAGAAAGGTGAAGTACCTGAATTACGCTCCCTCTCCGCAGCAGCAACAGCTCTAGCCCAAGTCAGTGGGGGCGAGGGCGGCTTGTAAAATTCTTCTGCAACCTTAGAGGGTTCACCCAAGGAGCCAAGATGTTGATTCGAGTTGCCAATACAGGAGCTCGAGGTGCCGAATCCGGTGCTTTTCCTTTTTGAGTTTGTGGTGAGCCGATGGGATCAACTATCTTCGTGAGCAGAGGACATTCCTTGTAAACGTGTCCTACCTTATGACACCTTCAGCAGCGGAAAGGTACCCCCTCATAATCCAAGATCTAAATTCTGGTGTAATGCCTCCACTTCAGGGTAATCTTCTCTTCCAGTCCCTCCCTCGTGTCCAAGTGAACCAGAATTCTAGCCAACGCACGGTTTTTTGTCTGAACATAGGTCATATCATATTCCAGGTATGTCCTAAGGGCATTTCCAATCCTTATAAACACCGCTTTAGACCATAATTGTAGAGGTAGTCCAGGTAATCACACCCAAATAGGTCCTGCTCCGATTTGTTCCCGTTCCGTAGCAAAAGCAGCGACCATCGCTTGAGGAGGACCGGTGCCATCTCTATGTGCCAGTATTTGGCGAGAATCAAATCAGTGTAGTCTGGCTTTGAGAAATGTAGGGAAACCCATCCCCTAGCCAGGCTCTGAACCTCAGGAAGTTCCTGAAGAATTCCACCCCATATTTCTTTCACCCAATTCGTGAGCCTAGTTGCAGAGTATGCCCTTCCTCTCACATGTCCAACAAGTACCCTGTTAGCCTTGTCCACCACCTCGCCTATAGGTATGTATTTGCCAAAAGTGATTGTGAGGTCCTTTGCAGAAGTCTTTACACACTTGACATTTCTTTTCCCTGTCCTTGGCGTCGATGGATGTTCCATTAATGGGTATGATCCCGCATTCTTCAGGAGAATCGACGCTTTAGTTTTTATGATCGGTGAATCAAAACAACCAGAAGGGAGGGAATTAGGGTTTGCAGAAACCAAAGGAAGCGAGCGCTGAGGGGGTGCTGGGTTATGGAGGGGGAGCGGATTGAATGCAGCTGAGGGAGGCGAGATGGCAGAGAGGAGGTTGAGAGTGCCAGGGGATAGTGGGGGGCAATCAAGTCGTGAGGTTTCCAGAGAGAGTGATCCAAATCACAGCAGAGAGGCTGGGGGTCCCAGAAGCGAGACAATCGGTGAAGAATCCGGGTATCGAGAAGCAGTTCTGTCAAGGCTAGGGTTTGGGCTTCGACTACCAAAGATGGTCTTTCCCTCGAATGGATCCTGGGAATAATCAAGGGCCTCCTCTTCAATATCCATCTCTTCCATTAACCGAAACCATTGCGAAAACTACCAAGGGAGAGGTTGACCGCGAGCATCGTAAGACGGATGTCAACAGGGCGCAGTGGTAGGGCTACAACTATCGCAGTTACCCGAATTTACTACGTATAATATTGTGTTTTGTCACTGTGCAGGTGCAAGGATGTGCGCACGCCACTTGCCCACCTGCGGCCACGTCAGTGTCTAGAACATCTTCACCACCTTCCTCACTACTTAATCTCCATTTTTTTGGGGGAATTATACTCCCATTCTCCCAATTTGATCAATTGCAATTTCTCTACCACTTACTTGAATAACTAGGTAACCTCATTTAGATGAGCATATTATATTACTTCATATCTAGTGGCCTAGCCTTAATGTCTATAGTCAATCCTTCATTACCATTCTACTCTTCTTCAAGAGGGAACATCCTCAAAGCAAAGTCAACTAAATAATTTCCATTCACTATTTACTAGATGGTTTGTATATCATAAACTATTGAAACAATTTATCATATATCTTTATCAAATTAATCATGTTTTTTTCAAATTAATCCATTATCACAGGATTCTCATATTTCCTTTTTATATGAATTTTATGCAACATAAAAACACAATTTCCCTATCACTTTTATTTTTTTATGTAATTAATGGTTTTAAATTCATAATTTAATACCAACTTAATGCTATTCAACTAACTTAAGACCAAGAATGGGTTGGTTGTTCACAAACCATTTCAAAATCCCATTTCTAACCCAACAAAAAAACAATTAGAGATTAAGCATTAGAACCTAAGAAGTTGCTTAAAAAAACCTAAATATTTGTACAAAAATATAGTAAGGTTGTATTTGAAACTACCTTTTAACATTATAATCTACTCCATGGCATAATTTATCTCTTAACTACTCTTATGGGGCCTAACTTAAGCACTATATGTAATGGGCCAATCCATATCCTTTTAATTTAACATTCTAATAGAATTTTCAAAATTTATTAATATGACTTTAATCTTCATATGTTATTTATTATATATAAAACTATATAAAAATTTCTTTAATATTGATAATTGAATCTTTAAATTTGTTTTTTTTTTTTTTTTGTTGGTAAGCACCCATGGGGGATTTGAAACAGTGACCTATCGCAAGGAGTGCCTTAAGAATGCATCTATTCATTGTCAATCCAAAGCCCCGTGGGTGAATCTTTAAATTTGTTAGAATAAGTTCACCACTCCTTTTTTTTTCTCTATATACCAATTTATATCTTAATCTTCTTATGAATATTTTATTTTATAATTGAGAATATAAACATTATTTTTTATTTTATTTTAAAATCCACATCACCACATATCATCACTTTCTCTTTAATCAACCTCCAAAAATATACAATAAAATATAGTTTAAATTTACACACGTCTTTACTTTCTAACCTTCATTCCATTAATATTTCACATTATATTTTGTTTATTTTATATCCCACTATTTAACATCATGTTGGCTGTTTTGGAATCCGCCAACATACAGGGAGTCTCCTCGATATGAAGTCTCAACTAGACCTCACAACATTTGGGATAGGAACCCCATCAGAGAAATCAGCTTGACCACCATTATATTTATCTTATAAATTTTCCTTAGCTGCAATTGTCAACACAAGAGAGTATACACATAACTTTTAGATAAGCTAGTTAGCTCTATGAAACACCAATTGTAATGCATACAAAGTTCTTTCACATATGGGAAAAGAGATAGTGGGACTTTAGAAGAAAAGTAATATTACTATCCTAATAAAGACACACACAAGCATAGAAAGAATTGTTATTTAATCTACAAAATAATTCACATGATAACAATGATCATAAAATCAAGTAATAATGCACATTCAACAATATATATATCAAAGCCATCGAAATAGTTCATTTTCTTTAGTATGTATGAGCATAAATGTATAACATAAACATTAAAAGAGTAGTCTTCTAAAATCCATGATACATGCATGAAAGTGCGCTGGCTCTGAGAGCTTCAAGATATTAAGTGAAAGTTCCAAGTACACAATTACAACGATGCAACACTAGCCCCAATAGTGGAAAATTAAGCCACTGCTTGCTCCTCCAAAGAATGATCTTCTCTCCTATGCTACACTAGAGGAGCCAAGTCTAAGAATCCAAAGTCATCTTCCTTGAGGCATGGGGGTTTATTTATAACAAATAGGGTGACCATTCACCTCCCATGTGACTCTTGACCTCCCTCATGATTGTTTAGCTCCCATATGACTTTTGAACTCCTACATGACTCTTGGATCTTCTAATGGCTCTTTACATTCCAGGTGTGACCGTTGGGCTTCCACACATTTTTACATTTTCTTATTTTCGAATTACATAATTACATTCCACCAATAGTGTTGCAAAATACAAGGAGAAAAATAAGACTCTTGTGTTCACACTTTGAGAGGCTACAATTTTGTGATTGTGACATGAGAATTTATTGTGATGTGTCGATGACAAATTATTCTCTTTGCTATTATGTCTTGAATTATTCATGATTGATATGAGATGTGCTTCATCTTCACCCTCCAAAGGATCAAGATAGGTATTGGAAATTTATAACAAAACATGAATTTCCATCTCTCCGTTGTGGTCCAAGATTCCTTTACTCCTACATGATAGCACCTTTGTGTCTTATCTCCACAAGTGTCTCCTTGAAACCCATTCTTGATGACCTCATTTAACATCATATGCCAGGTTAAGATTATAATACCTGCAAATGGAGTTCACTCATGGCAAGACGACATTAGTCCCAAAATCACCTATCCTAATTTGTGTGTTCAAGAAAAATGTCATTTGTGATGGGAAATTGTGTAAGGATAGAGAGGGAGAGGCCTTATTTTTCTTAGTGTATAAGTTTAGGAGGCAAGGAGAGGAGGACTAGGCAATGTGACTTCATAATGCATAGTGGGAAGAGGGAGAGGAAGAAGGCCTTGTGAAGTGAGCAAGTCCAGTAGACAAGGGTGATATAATTAGGCACTGCGACTGTGGAATGCACAATGATTGAGGAGGGAACCCAAGAATTGCATAAGTTTCTATTATAAGGGTGAAGAGATGGCCCTATTATTACCTAGTAATGCATGAGTGTAATGGAGGCAAATTTGATTAAGGCATTGCAAAATGAGAAAGTGTAAACAACAAGAAGTTGGGTTACTGCACCCTAGGAATGCTCAATGCGTAATGAAGGGAGGGAAGCCTTGATATTGCATAGGTTTTTGATGTAAGTAGCTAACAAAGACCTCACTTTCAACTAGGAGTTCTTAATGCACATCACAAGGTATGGATTAATCAAGGCTTTGTGTAATGGGAAAGTGTAAGCAACAATGTTTGAGTGACTATTCTCTAGGGATGCATAATGCGTAATGTGGAGGGAACTGTTCCCAAGATGGGCGCAAAGGGAAAGTGTAAGCAACAAGAGGCTCATGACCGAGGCTTGGAAGTGCATAATGTGTTCATCCCTTGGATGAATATTAAAGGTGTTTATAATGTGTGCATGATGCGAGGACATGGACGAATCCCAAAATTGAAGAAATGTGAGATTAGTGGAACAAAGAGGAGAGTAAGAGAATGCATAACAAGATCTTAACATGATCTCACAAACATAAAAAATCACACATATGACAAGAATATGCACGGTACCTAAATCCAACATGAATACAATGAAATTACAATAAAGTGACACTTATCTTCAAGTGCAACACTTAGGGTGCATATCTTTATGACACAAGTGTCAACTGTAGCCAAAAGGTGTGCTATGCCATGAGAATGTGTCTAAGACATGTTCTAATGATAAATAACATCTAGTGAGAAAGAGTGTTATGGAGTTGGCTCTAGAAGATGTGCTACGACGCTCTTGGATTGTGAAAACAAGTAAAATCAACACATGCAAGAGTGAAAGTGACCCATGCGAAAACAAAAGAAAACACAAGAGGCACATGCAAGAATGAAATCAAGAAAAAATAACACTTGCAAAATATAGAAAAAGAAAAAATGGCACATGCAAGAGTGAAATTAGAAAAAGTGACACTTGTAAAAGAAAAAATGATAGTTGAGAAACTCACCTGGAAGATGGTTCATTTGCAACCAAGGTTGAGAGAATGTACCTTGTGCTCTAAGAATGCATAGAGCTCAAAGAAAATAATGAATGCAAAAACAATGTTTGGACTTGGATCTTTATATAGGGAGATCATGCACGTAATTTGGTTTAAGGCTTGTGAGTGCACTTAGTGCATGTCGAGAAACTAGGAGTCAAGAGTGAACTGACTGTGACTAAGACATGTGACAATAATGAATTGAATAAATGCACTCTTACTGTTAAAAAGGGGTGCACAATCACTATATTAAAAGGATGTCCTTACACGATCACTAGAAACTATGCAATCAATGTTAGTGAGAACTGCGCAATCACTGTTGGTAAGGATTTCTTAGCGACTGTAAGAAATGATTGCACAGTGCTTGTGAGTGAGGATTGCGCAATGACTATGAACAAGGATTAAACAATCACTTTGAGCAAGGATTATGTAGCACTGTGAGCAATGATTGTTCAACACTATCACTATGAAGTGCGCTTGGCTTATATTGGAAAGTGTGCTTGTGATAACATCAAGAGGTGGGCATGTGAAAGCAAGTGGTTGTGATACTACAACAAATCCCTTGATTAATTTCCTCTTTAGCTCCCTCTTTTTCTTCCAATGACAGTTTTAAAGTATTTTTCTCCACCTTTTTGAAAAAATTGGTGCTATTTATCAGGATGTCGCTAATTTTGGTGTTCTTTTACTCCCGTACTAGGGACAATGATCCATGATACAATATGATTTACAATGATTTTGATCGAACACCCAATCACAATATGACCTATAACCCAACCATGAAATCATCCCAATAGAGACTCCTATAACTCCCAATAATTCCTTTTCGACTCTAAGCGGATTGAATCTTTTACAATAATGACTCTTCCAATGATGACACTTTTACAAATGACTTTTACAACTTTACAATGATGACACTTGGCCTTGAAACTTCTTCACAATATATGGATGGATTTTATGTCTTCAAGGATGTCCCGCTACAATCATTCCATTGATTTGATACTTATGCTCTTGATTTCTTGCTTGATGTTGTACTTGAATCTTCTTCTACCTGCATGCAAAATTTTCTTGACAAAACCAATCCCAAAACAAAACAAAATACCCTTCAACTTACCTTTGCCTGCAAAACACATGCAAGTGCATAATAATGAATAAATACAAATTAAAAATTACAATGCATACCTAAAGTGTGCTTGTCACTTTTGTTGTTGACTTGCTGCAGTAGTAGACAAAGACTCCCACTCTTGATATAGGCTTGGAATCTATGCAAGACTATATCCAAAACTGACCTAAAGATATATACAATAAAAACTGATGACAAACCCTAGACTTGTGATGGAACAAGTTCTAAGTACAACATCAAATACCATTCTATCAACTATGACAAGACAAGTAACATGAACTTACAACATCATATAGATTTAGAAAAATTGGTGTAGCATCAAGAATATGTAGCATAAAATGTGTAGTATCAAGAATACGACATCCGAAAAACAAATTGTGACATATAGAGACATAGAGATATAATTGAGACACTGTATATACTTACATTGTCCTAAAAAAACATATGTCAGAGATGATACTCAAAATTAAAATGTAAACACTAATCATACATATCTTACCGTAGGAGATTTACCCTTGACTATTGATGTGTGGTCCTTACTACTGTGATCCTTGAATGCATGATTTTTCTTGCCTTCTAGGAGCTCGATATTGAATCTGCTGTATCTATGTAATATCAAATTTGAAGGGTTTGAAATTTCATCTTATATTATCCCTCCGAGTCCTCTTTCCAACCCCATATGTCTTATCAAGATTGGATTCTTCAAGAAAGAGTTATGCCTAATCTCCCACAATGACTTGATTATAGACTATTTCCATAGAGCGAACTTGTACGCAGTTCCACATGTCATTGTTGCGACCTTGGCCCTAAAAATGCTTCTCAACAAATTAAAGTCCTTCCTCTTTCTATGTCTATTTACGAAATTTGAATCCAATGCTCAGAGATAAAGTTATGATGATTTTCCCAAAGCCACGTGTTTGACATGGAATTCGGGAGCCTGCAAAAACCCTAACTTCCTTAGGTCATATCTCAAAAAATATAGCGAAGCAAGATTGGAAATTTGGTCACTAGGTTCATTAAGATTTCAGATAAAATGGGTTTTAATTTCAGCTTCTAATGCTTCACAATTGTTTTTTTTTTTTAATAGTGAAAATTCCATGATGACCTGTTTGACTCCACAAAATCCCTACTAGAGGAGGATATGAGGGTCTTGAGTTGAGAGGGTCCTCAAAAAGTGAAAGTTGGAGGGATTTTAGAGATATTTTAGTATTATTAATGATTTACTTTTCAATTACCACAACCAATTATGAGTGCCATGCCACAACCCCATAGGGTTTTAGCCCACTAATTGGGGTTACTAACTTCAAACATGAATATCTCTCAAACTGTGAAGAATTACTTGGCGTGCCATATATCAACAGAAACATCTCGACGAGTAGAATCCATTTAGAATATCCTTGACTTAAAATATAGTATTTTTCAAGTAAAACTGCCCATGCAATATCAGGGTAGCCCCTGGTGCTACTTGGATTGACAACGATGACAACCACTGATCAACAATCTCCCCCTTTAGCATTCATGACAACACAAGTACTCCCCCTGCGATCATGACACCTCTTCCTATTGCCTTCTCTCCCCCTTTTTCATCAATGGAAAAGGGTAAATCCCCATGACAAAAAAACCATGCTACAGACCTATACACACATCCACTCCCCCTTTATACTCAAGTAGATAAGAGAGAGAGTCTAATGAAAACTTTGGAGAATCCCAAGCTCTTGGCGAAGATACTCAAATGATTCACGAGGTAGAAGTTTGGTAAATATGTCAGCAATTTGTTCTTTTGTGCCAACATATTCAAGCTTGATATTATTTTCAGTGACCTGCTCTCTAATGAAATGATATTTAATCAAAATGTGCTTCGTTTTGGAATGCATCATAGGATTCTTGGAGATACTGATGGCGTTGGTGTTATGGAAAAATATGGGAATAGGATCATCGAACTTGAATTGAAGATATTAAAAAGTTTTCCTCATCCAAAGAACTTGAGTACAACAAGCTGTTGCCACGACATATTCAGCTTCTACTGTGGATAATGAGATTGAAGACTGCTTTTTACTTAACCATGAAACAAGACAACCACCTAGATAGAATGCTACTCCATTGGTACTCTTACGATCATCAACACTTCCTGCCCAATCTCCATCTATATAAGCTTGGATGACCAAATAATTTCCTTTGGGATACCATAGACCATATTCTGTTGTGCTCTTAAGATACCAAATAATTCTTTTGACGACAATAATATGAGATTCTTTTGGTGCTTCTTGGAATCTTGCTACTTGTCCAACTACCTACATCACATCAGGTCGGGAGGCTGTTACATATAAGAGACTACCAATGATGGATATATAAAACCTTTGGTCCACATCCTTTGATGAATTTTCTAAGCTTAACTTGCAACATGTTACCATGGGGGTAAGGATTGACTTACAATCTTCCATCTAGAATTTCTTGAGCATTTATTTGATGTACTTGGTTTGATATATGAATATTCCTTTATCCTACAGAGAAATCTAAAGCCCTAAAAAGTATGTTAGTTCGCCAATCATAGACATTTCAAACTCACTTTGCATTTTTGTGGCAAAGTCTTTACTTAATCTATCATCATTGCTTCCAAATATTATATCATCCACATATACTTTGATAATTGTTGGCTTATATCGATCCACTTTCACATAGCCAATGCTATCAACACTTCCTTTCTTGAATCCCTGTTGATGTAGATATCCGTTAAGATGATCATACCAAGCCCTAGGAGCTTGCTTGAGACCATGTAGAGCCTTTTTTAATCTGCATACGTAGTCTTCTTTGTCATATAGAAGAACACCTTCAGTTTGTTCAATGTAAACTTCTTCCTCCAATTCACCATTTAGAAAATCTAACTTAACATCCATTTGGTAGATCTTGATTTTTCTCGAGCAAGAATAAGCGAGAAACATCCTAATAGCTTCCATTCTGGCAAAGGGAGAAAATTTTTCTTCAAAATTGGTTCCTTCAACTTGTGCATATCCTTTGGAGACTAATCTTGCCGTGTTCCTGGTAACCTGTAATCCTTCAACTGTTTTGCTCCCCCTGAACCTGTAATGAAACTGCCATCTTGTTCAAACTACCTTGCTGTCAATCGTAGACTTGTTCCATATACTGCTGCATAGACTCCTCCTCTACAAACATTAAGAAGTCAACAAGCCATATTGCTCAAAATAGTGAGTCACCTAATGGCCCATATTGACTTGAGTCATTATCTGAAGCAACTGCTAATTCATCATAACCTTTTGCTTTTACAAATCCTGAAAGCATAACTGCTGAAACCTTGTTATCTGCTTTGTCTTCCTGTACCTGTCTTCTTTTCCATACCTTCTTATTCCTGCAATCTCGAGCCATGTGCCCACAATTATGACACTTGAAGCATTCAATGTTGTCCATAGGTGATTCATATGATATCTGCAACCGCGAGTGCTATGGCCATAGTTATGGCATTTGAAACATTCATTGTTTGGCCCATCTAGCATGTATTCTCTTCTGACAAAATCATCATGGAACCTGTATCGTGATCCTGCAAACTTGCTTCTAGGGTTTTTGCAGATAATGATTTTACCTGTCAAAAACTTCACAATCCCTAGCCATATGTCCATAGTTCGCACGTAAAAATAACTAACCATTAAATCAATGTGAGTACTTGAATGGTTCATTCAGATGTGATGGTCCTTGATAGTTGTACCTATTAATAAATTTACTATCCTTGGCCATATGTCCATAGTTAGTGCATGAAAAACAATAACCATTAAATAAATGAACATACCTAGAATATTTTTCATTCCTATTTGGATGCGGTGTTGCTGTTTGTTGTGGTCCTTTGTTCTTGATTGCTTTGGTCTTCTTATTTGGAGTTGCAACAGTCTTCTTTGGCTTTTCACTTTGATCAACTTCATTCTTAGAATCATCCTGCGAAGATGTGGAGCTTGTACCTTCATCAACTAGAGCTTTACCATCTTTAATTGCCTACATTTTTTCTTCTTCATCTATCTCATCTTGTAAGTGTTCTTTTTGTGATCCCTTGAGTTTGTTGGTCTCATCACGGGTTGCATCAAGTTCTTCTTTCTTTTGAGCAAGATCTTCTTGAAACCATCTTTTCAAGATCTTCCTTCTTTCTTTTGCCTCCTCAACGTGTAGCTTGAGAAGAGTGGTCTTCTCTATTTCTCTATTGAGAACTTGTATTTGTTCCTTATGCTTCTCATTTTCAATCCTGAGCCTGCTTATTTCTACTGAAGATGTTTATAATTCCTTTTTCTTTTGGTCAACAATGGATATGTATATCGATCAGATTCATTCCTTTCAATTTTTGCTTCCTGCATCTGTTGTATGATCCTGCTAATCTCTGCAAACAATGTGTCGAGTTCTTGTCGCTCTTGTTGGACTTCTCTCTTGAGGTCTCATGTCTCTATATTCTTGATTTCTTATAATTGAGTTCTAAGATGACTAATCATCTTCTCATACTCTTCATTTTCTTTGATGTATTTTACTGTCTTCAATTCTGCTTCCAAAAGTCTTGTCTTGTCCTTTTGACTTTTTATTTCCTTTATCACCTTGATCAATTGATTTTGAAACTTGATTTTATTCATTTCTCCCATTTCTTCATCATAATCAGAAGGATTTGAATGATCAATAAAATCTTGACTTGATTTATTTGTTGAATAAAGACTATTAAGCTTTTCCCAAATAGCTTTAGCTATTGAATATTGACCAACTTTTGTTTTCACAGAATTTGGCAAAACGTTCAAAATTACATTCATGGACTATGAATTGTACCTTTTAGCTTCATCGGTAGACGTATCTCCAGAAACAATTGATTCCCATACTCCATGTGCCTGAAATTGTAGTTCCATCCTGATTCCCATATCTAGTAATTATCTGCATCAAAATCATTGGTTGGTACATAATACTCACTTTCTTCATATTTTATTGTACCTGTACCTTCCTTTGAAATCCTTGTAAACTGCTTCTTTGACTATCCCAACTCTATTGTCTAAAAACTGACTTCCAGCGGTTAAGTTGTTACTGAAGGAACCAAGCTATGATACCAATTGTTGGAAATACTTAGGGGGGGGGGGGTGAATCAATAGTCCTTAGCAATTAGCACTTTTAAATCTTTCAGAGCATTATTTAAACCTCAATTATTGTTAATTTTTGTGCAACAATAACAAAAAATAAAAGAACACAGTAGACACAATAATTTTATGTGGAAAACACCTCCAGTTCAAAAACCACCGAATGCTTTTCTAATAAATTCTTTAATCTTCAGCCCCAACTAAAATGAAAGTAACAACTTCCTAGAATTCTAGAAAAGCATTCTTCTCCAGATCCCACTGGAAGGGCGCCCCAATGCCCTAGTTTCTTCAATAATCAATTGAATGGATTCCCCAACATCCTAGACCAACTTGCCACCTTGAAGTGTTCACAGGCTACAACTTGTAGGTGACTTCATGCACTAGCTTAGCACCTCCCTACCACCCTATAATGACTGAAATGAGACAAGAGTGTGGATTCTTGTACCAGGGACAACGATCCATGACAGAATATGATTTACAATGATTTTGACTGAACACCCAATCACACTATGACCTACAACCCAACCATGACATCATCCCAATAGAGACTCCTATACCTCCCAATAATTGCTTTTCGAATTTAGGCATATTGACTCTTCCAATGATGACACTTTTACAACTTTACAATGATGACTCTTGTCCTTGACACTTCTTCACAATATACGAATGGTTGTCATGTCTTCAAGGATGTCCCACTGCAATGCTTCCTTTGATTTGATACTTCTGCTCTTGAATTCTTGTTTGATGTTGTACTTGAATCTTCTTCTACTTGCATGCAAAATTTTCCCGGCGAAACCAATCCCAAAACAAAAAAAAAAACCCTTCAACTTACCTCTGCCTGCAAAACATATGTAAGTGCATAGTAATGAATAAATACAAATTAAAAATTACAATGCGTACTTGAAGTGTGCTTGTCACTTTTTTTGTTGACTTGCTGCAGTAACAGGCAAATACTCCCACTCTTAATATAGGCCTAGACTCTATGCAAGACTGTATCCAAAATAGACCTAAAGATATATATAATAAAAACTGATGATAGACCCTATACTTGTGATGGACCAAGTTCTAGTACAACAACAGAGACCATTATATAAACTATGAAAAGAAAATTAACATGAAATTACAACATCATATAGATTTAGAAAACTTGGTGTAGCATCAAGAATATGTAGCATAAAATGTGTGGTATCAAGAATAGGACATTCGAAAAACTAATTGTGACATATAGATACATAGAGATACAGCTGAGACACTGTATATACTTACATTGTCTTGCAAAAACATCTGTCATAGATGATACTAAAAATTCAAATGTAAACAGTAATCATACATAACTTTCTTTAGGAGACTTACCCTTCACTGTTGATGTGTGGTCCTTACTACAGTGATCCTTGAATGCATGCTTTTTCTTGTTTTCTAGGAGCTCGATATTGAATCTATTATATCTATGTAATTTTGGATCTGCATGGTCTAAAATTTCATCTTGTGGTAGCCCTTTGAGTCCTATTTCCTACCCCATAAGTATTATCAATATTTGATTCTTGAAGAAAGCGTTATGCCCAATCTCCCAAGATTTCCTGATTATAGACTAGTTCAGTAAAGCGAACTTGTACGAAGTGCCACGTGTCACTGTTATGACCTTTGACCTTGAAAATATAAACAAATTGCAGTCCATCCTGTTTATGTGATTATTTACGAACTTTGAATCCAATGATTAGAGAGAAAGTTATGACAATTTTCCTAATGACACCTGTTTGACATGGAATTCGAGAGCCTGCCAAAACCCTAACTTCCTCAAATCATATCTATGAAAATATAGAAAACCAAGATCTGAAATTCGGTCATATGCTTCATTAAGATTTCAGCTCAAGTTTTTTTAATTTCAGCTTTTGAAGCTTCACATAAAAAATGTTATAGCAAAAATTCCACGATGACCTGTTTGAAGCCACAAAATCCCTAGTAGAGTAGGATATGAGGGTCATTATTTATATGAATGTATTGAGTTGAAAGGGTCCTCAAAAAGTGAACATTGGAGGTATTTTAGGAGAAATTTATTATCATTAATTATTGAATATTCAATTACCACAACCAATTATGAGTGCCATGCCACAAACCCATAGGGTTTTAGCCCACTAACTAGCATTACTAACTTCAAACATGAATATCTCTCAAATTGTGAGGAATTACTTGGCATGCCATATATCAACGGAAACATCTCAACGAGTAGAATCCATCTATAGGATACTTGATTCAGAATAGAGTAAGTTGTCAAGTCAAAATTCCCATGCAAGATCATGGTAGCCCCTGGTGCTGCTTGGGTTGACATCAATGACAACCATTGATTAACAAATAATTCATGGGAGAACCCAAGGAGGTGGGATAAAATATAATTATTTAAGTGTTTACCATGATCTGAGACTAACTCCTTGGGAACGCTGAACCGTGTGATAATTTTTTTAAAGAAAAACTGCGCAACGGTATCAACGATGTTGCTCTAAGTAGGCATGGCCTCCGCCCACTTGGTAAAGTAGTCCACTGTGACCATGATGTCCTTATTCCCATCTTGATACTATCGGTTGTAGGTCATGAAGTATATGCTCCACTTGCAAGGGACCTGTGAAAATTACTAAATGCAAAGGCGTTGGTGGCGCTTGGGATTTATGGTTATAACGTTGGCATCGCTCGCACCGCTTGATGGAGGCAATGCAATCACGAAAGAGGGTAGGAAAAAAATAACCAGCACAAAGGATCTTTTGGGAAGTGGCCATTACTGAGAGTTGGCCATCGCAAGCTCCGCTATGGAAGTCATTTAGGATCTATTCGACTTTTCAATTGCAAGGAAACAACATAATATGGTGTCTACTCTGTGATGATATAAAACATCTCCTATGAGGAGGTAAAGGGGGGTTTTATGGAGAAATCACCTTTGATCATCACATGAGAGGTTTGGAATGAACTTCTGAGTTCAAAGAAAGAGGAGGATGTCATTGTACCAAGGTTTGTATGTGGATATGACGAATAAGTGTTCGTCCGGGAAGGAATCATTAACATGAGACCCTTGGGATTCCATGGGGAGATCAACGATGAACTCTGCGAGAATAAGATTTTTCTTGAATTTACGGGAAGAAAATTGTAAGTCAAACTCTTGAAAAATGAATACCCATCGGCATACATATGGTTCATCATGTGACGAGTGATCAAGTATATTATAGGGTTAACTCTTGCAATTACAATGGTATTCCACAAAATGATGTAATGTCGAAGCTTCTATACTTAGTGTACAAGGGTTGAGGTAATTTTTCTTGCTGGATCATACTTTAAAGCAGGCTTAGAGAGGTTCTTTCTCATGTAATAGATGACATGTTCCCTATTATCATTTCCTTCTTCGACTAATACCCCTGCGATGGATACCTATGATGATGAGAGGTAAATGGTATAGTCCTTGGTGTTAGAAAATCAGAAAGGAAAAAATATTTTCTTATATAGATAATTACTTGTGATTCTTTTATCTTAATTTTATTCTTTTATCTTTTAGTTCATCAAGAAATTATAAAACAATAAAACAAGGATGATAGATATAGGTAGACAACCAGGGAAAAACCCATATCTAGGGGTAAACCCAGTCAATAATTTTTCCTTCAATAGTTTCTTGAGATAATTTGAGACTCTAGACCCAGACAAAGACTTCCTCCACACCAAGTTAGCCCTTGTAGAAATTTTGAATAATAAACACATATTCAATGGAGATTATCTTGATCATGTACTATTGCGGAATACATACACAATACATAAGCTCCTCTACGTTGATCATCAATATAGTAACATCAATAACAATAAAACATCAAGAGCATGCACACAAAACCCGAGGAAAGTTTACAGCTGAAAACCCCACACTATCTCTATATTAATGATTGAGAACATGTAACATTACAATAGTCAATACTCTCACAAGTATCCAACACTATCTCCACCTGTTACACACAATATAGCTCGGATCTGATCTCCAAATCTATTCCACTGCTTGCCTGCCTCCATTGCTCAATACCTGCTCAAGAATGGATGAGAATGGTTGAACCAAACTCATATTTACCTCAAAAGAATCAGGTCACACTGGGAAATCACATGAGCAGAGGCTTATATCACTTGTATTGGTCCAATCTCATTGCAATAACTCAATCCCATTGATGTGTGCAGAATCCTCATGCACAACTTATTAGACAACTAATAGCAAATCTGATCCCTCTAACACTTGTCCCTGCTGAAACTGAACAATTGCATCTGACATGCAACTGAGTTAACTGATGTATTCTTTAGTTGCATTATGAGTTAATAATTAGTTTAACAACTCATCATTAGTCTATTTGCAGTTAGACTAATTACAACTAGCTTAACCAAGTCAAACTGAACACAGCTCCATCAACTCCACAATCAACTCCACCGAACTCAACTGATTGAGTTCTAACTGAAGTCATGCATGCAACACCTCAACTAACCCACAAAGAAAACGTATTTCCTTCTGACAACTGCATGTGCCACATCTGTAGCTCAAACTGAAGTGCTCCAAGAGAATAAGATAAAGTTTATAGTCTAAATATTATTATAAGATAATAATATTTGACTTTTCTATTTTTGACAGCCAGTCTAAAAATAGACTTTGATCACTCCTTCTGTGATCACTCCTACTGCGATCATCCCTGCTGTGATCCAAAAATAGAACTTGCACCATAATTTTCCTGCAGGCCCACTTAGTGAAGGCGACTCTTTTCACTAAGCTCCATCATCTTGTTGCAATCTCAACACTCCCTCTCGACAAGATATGGATTATCAGCAACCCCTATCCTGCCTTGGTGGTATTCGAATTTTCTCTTGGTGAGAGCCTTCGTCAAGAGATTAGCATCCTGATCCTCCGTTGGAATGTATGAAAGTAACATGATCCTCCGTTGCACACAATCTATGATATGATAGTACCTCATGTCATCCATTGAGCCTCCTGCCCACTCTGCATCCTCCTGTCTGTACCAAGACCATATCCCGATGTGCCTCTCAAGTAGCAAAATACATGCTTGCCCGCCTTCCAGAAGAGCTTGGTAGGCTTAACCATAGCTTGTGAAAGCTGGTTAACTGCATAGCATATATCAGGTCGTGTATTGACCAAATACATCAGCGACCCCACCAACTGTCGATAAACAGTGGCATCCACTTCTTCTCCTGAATTGGCATCCTCCTTCCTCCAACCTCCAGGAAGAGGAGTATCAACAGGCTTGCAGCCATGCATGTTGAACTTCTCCAGTATCTCCGAGCATACTTGCCCTGAGAAATAAACAGTACACCACTGCGCTGCCATATTTCCAATCCTAGGAAATAGTGAAGGAGGCCCAAGTCCTTCATCTCAAACT
>APFE030331903.1:45190-70689 GCA_000404065.3 Pinus taeda
ATACCTTGCGACAGGTGCAAAGGTCTCCTCATAATCGATCCCCTCAATCTGTGAAAAGCCTCAGGCAACAAATCTTGCCTTGTACTTCTCCACACTCCCGTCAGCTGCCTGCTTAACTTCGTAGATCCATCTCGAACCCACCACTGATTTCCCTTCCGGTCTAGGAACAATCTCCCATGAACTGTTTCTGACAATAGAATCATACTCTTCCACCATGGAGTCTACCCATGCGGGATCCTCCACAACTTCCTCGAAAGAGGATGGCTCAGTCACAACACACTTGCTCATAAGAGCCATGTATCCAGTGTACCGATTAGGTGACTGTCTCTGTCTACGTTGGGCTGTAGGTGGTCCAACAACTTTCTCTGCATCTTGAGCCAGTTGCTTAGCTTCCGTCAAGCGCTTTCGCCCTCTGATGGTTGGCGCTGCTTGACTGGTCTCTTCCACTCCATGGACCTCATCCTATGGCTAATCCACGTCCTGAAGCTCATCCTTAGGAACTAATAGCTCCTCATCTACATGCAAGTGTACCTCCCTCTCAAGCGAATACTTCATGGCTTTCTCCTCCTGAAATTTTATATCCCGTCGCGCAACAGTTTTACCACTGTCTGGAAAATACACACGATAGTTGTGCGGCATATCAATGTACCCCACAAATATCCTAACCTAAGCGATTGGCTCCAACTTCTTCCTGGCATCCTTCGTCATATGCATGTAAACGTTAGCACCAAAAATCCTCAAATGAGAAAGATCAAGCTTCTTACCAGAATAAGCCTCCTCGGGTGTACTCATGCCAAGTATCTTATGAGGACAACGGTTCTGCACATAAACTGTTGTATTGCATGCTTCCGCCCACAAGTGAAGGGGTAGGCCCTGATCATGCAACATCTCCCGTGCAGCACCCATGATCGTTCTATTCTTCTGCTCAGCTACTCCATTCTACTGTGGGTTATGGGGAGCTATGATCTCTCTTCGAATCCCTTTTGCCTTGCAGAAATCCTTGAACTCGTCAGAGATGTATTCACCACCATTATCACTCCTAAGAGCCTTCACCTTCTTCCTTGACTCCTTCTCAACCAGTGCTTTGAATTTATAGAACTTTGAATATGTCTCGCTCTTCTTCTGCATGAAGAAGATCCAACACTTACGAGAGAAATCATCAACAAAAATCACATAATACCTGTGTTTTGCTGTCGAAGCAACTGAGAAAGGTCCACATATGTTTGTGTGAATTCTCTCAAGGATCGTCGTGGCGTGACTATCCTTCTCGTGAAAGGTGGATTTCACAAACTTCCCCAAAGTACACCCCTTGTACTGATCTGACTGCGCAAGTGTGCCTTTAGGAAGCCCTGTAGTGATCTGCTGCAGTATCTTCAAGGCTCCATGGTGAAGGTGACCCAATCTCCTGTGCCACAACTCGCCATCATCCCGGCTTACCAATCCTTCTGCCTTGGCTGCCATTGTCGTGCATCCATCTACATGCAACTGATAAAGGTTCCTTACTCGAACCCCTATCTTTTGGGTCTCACCAGTTGTCTTGATGCGCAAGAAAGTTTTTTCCCTTGCTAAAAACAACATCATACCCCTTGTCTTCGAACATCGGCACAGAGATAATATTCTTCTTCAATCCTGGAACATGCATGAATTCCTTCAATATGAAGGGTTTACCAGACTCCCTCTCAAAGGAAATGGTATCGATACCGGTTGCACTATATCTACCATCATCGCCCATCTCGATGTGCACTCCAAGATCTTTGTCCTCAAGATCAGAAAACAAATCTCTATCTCCCGTCATGTGAAAAGACACACCACTGTCCAAGAACCACACCGATCCCATCACACTTGAAACCAAGCATGCGATCAATGAAAAATCAAGCTCAAACTGTCAGGCTAGAGACTCTCCTGCTAAAGATCCAGCAACTTGCTTGTTCTTCTTCTTTTGCGGACAATTAGTGGCATAGTGTCCGTGCTGGTGACAGTGAAAACACTTCACCTTGGACATGTCCTGCTTCTTGCCTTTCGCACCAGACTGAGAAGTTTTTGCTCTTCCCTTTCTTTGCTTTAGCAGCCAAAGTGTAATTTTCTTCATCAGCTCCCTTTGATGAAGATCCGTCCTGGTACTCTGGCTTGATTCCTCCTGCACAGATCTTGATCACAGTCTTTCCCATCCTGGAAATTCTCTCGACCATTGACAGAGTCCTGATAGGAATGCCAACTCTTCGAAAGACCAAGGAGAGCCAAGCTCACCAAGTCCTCATCATCGACAGTAACCCCCACACTTCCCAACTCATCTCGACACTGAGTGAACTTCGTGAGATACTTGGGCATACTATCACCCTTCTCGCATTTGATGTTTTGAGTTTATCTTTGAGCGCCAGCTTCCTCTGATTTCTCTTGCTTTGGAATAATTCTGTTAATGATTTCCACATCAAATATGGAGTAGCCTTTCCATGGAGGCTGGACACAATGTGATCCTTCACGTCCTCCAACATAATCCTTTGACATTTTGCGATCTTCCTTTGCCAAGCATCATCTTGAGTAGCATCAGTAGGCTTTGGGACATATGTATCTATGAACTTCTTCAGCCTATTATCATCCAATACTGCCTCCATCCTGTCCTTCCATGCAATATAGTTCATACTGCCCTCAAGGGCATACTCCAATCACAATCCTGTGAAAGACATCTTAGTTTTGACACCAACAAAACACTGCTGCAAATTCGAATTCCACTAGCTCCAACTCAACCGCTTCCGATCTAGAATTCGTGAGAACAAAGTATTTATTGTACAGAGATCGACTGTATGGGCATTCATCGGATATCTCGCCTTCCAAAGGAAGGATGAATCCAGAGGCTACTTGGCCCGATTACAGACTCTGCCTGAAGAAATAGAATGTAAACACTTCCTGAATAGTAGATCTGATGATCAACAACTTTGCAACCATGTAGAAATTTTGAATAATAAACACATATTCAATGGATATTATCCTGATCATGTACTATTTTGGAATACATACATAATACATAAGCTCCTCTACATTGATCATCAATATAGCAGCATCAATAACAATAAAACATCAAGAGCATGCACACATTAACACAATATGTAACCCGGAGAAAGATTACAGCTGAAAACCCACACTATTTGTATATTAATGATTGAGAACATGTAACATTATAATAGTCAATACTTCTCACAAGTATCCAGCACTATCTCCACCTGTTACACACAATACAGCTCAGATCTGATCTCCAAATCTATTCCACTGGTTGCCTGCCTCCACTGCTCAATACCTGCACAAGAATGGATGAGAATGGTTGAACCAAACTCTTATTTACCTCAAAAGAATCACTCACACTGGGAATCATGTGAGCAGAGGCTATAATCACTTGGTATTGGCCAATTCTCATTGGCATAACTCAATCTCATTGATTGTGCAAATCCTCATGCACAACTATAGTCACAACTGATAGAAATCTGATCCTCTAACACTTGTCCCTGCTGAACTGAACATGCACTGACATGCAACTGACTTAACTGATGTATTCTTTAGTTGCATTATGAGTTAATAATTAGTTTAACAACTCATCATTAGTCTATTTGCAGTTAGACTACTTACAACTAGTTTAACCAAGCCAAACTGAACACAACTCCATCAACTCCACAATCAACTCCACCAAACTCAACTGATTGAGTTCTAACTGAAGTCATGCATGCAACAACTCAACTGACTCATAAGAAAAGCGTATTTCCTTCTGACAGCTGCATGTGCCACCTCTGTAGCTCAAACTGAAGTGCTCCAAGAGAATAAGATTAAGTTTATAGTCCAAATATTATTGTGATATAATAATATTTGACTTTTCTATTTTTTTGACAGCCAGTCTAAAAATAGACTTGATCACTCACACTGTGATCACTCACACTTTCATCAAAAATAGAAGTCCATCTATTTTTCCCAACTTGATCAATCATCATAAACAGCAATCTGCAATCCATAGACATGATCCATATGTCTAAAAATAGACATAGTCTAAAAATAGACTTGCGCCAAAAATAGCCTGCGGGCCCACTTAGTGAAGGCGACTCTTTTCACTAAGCTCCATCATCTTTTTGCAATCTCAACACTTTACTCAAGAATCCTACCTTCCTTCCAACCACAGTCAACATTCCCTTGAAGTCAGAAAGCTAGCCTAAAATCATCAACTAAGGTTGAGTCTAGATCAACTAAGGTTGAATCTAAAGGAGAGAGCCCTCTCCGATTGCAGGTGGGCTAGAACTTGCAATCAGAAGATTGGTTTGTGGTTACCTCGGCCGTATCCCTAATAGGAGCTTAGGGACAACCTGAGTGATAACAGAATGTATAGCAGACAATTAACGAAAATTGCTATGTTTTACGACAGCCAAAAAAGTTTCTAGCCTAGAACCTCTAAATGTTATTCATTAGGTGACAATGCTCCATTAGGTTAATTGAGATAACTTTTAAGCTGATCTGATTAAGAATTTGTCTTTCAGGTTCACCATGTGATGTCTTTGAAATTCCTAGAATGAAACTATGATTGTTCGCAAGGGAAAATCACAAACATCCCTGATGTTGATCTTCCCATCCTTGTTAGGCTATGTACCTAGCCGACAGAATGGTCGAATGTAGTCCCTCACTGATTCACCCCAATGGGCAGAACTTGAAAGAGAAATGGGGGCACCACTTCTCCACAATCCTTTAAGGAAGTAAACATCATCGATCAATATAGGGAGTACTTTGCCCCTATGTGAAAATCCTCATCTGCTGGATCCCATGAATGAACTAGGAACTACAATAGCTCTAGTTGTTGAATCATCCCAAACAATTTGAGGTATTTGAGTAACCCACAGTCTCTGAGGGCCTCAACTATACCCAAATCATTTAGGGCAACCAAATTTCACTCAATCTCACCTAGTGTAGGTCAAAGAGGCCCTAAGTGCACTGTAGTGTAGGCTAGAAAGGGCCTGCCTACTCTGCAATACATTTTCCCCTGACCAAGGTTGAGGTAGTGTCCCAGGGAGGCATTTCAGCAAGACTTTAGGCTAGGATGCTTTCATGGAAGGAAGCACTCAATGTGATGACTTGTCTAGGGCACGTAACAACTGAATTAGGGTTTGATGAGCCCTAATTGTACTGATCTGAATGTCGGGAGTCATGTGCCCAAATAGACCTGTAATAGTTGCCCCCTAAAGCATGAATTCGAAAATGATAATGTAAAATGATATGCTTTATGATGTGACAGAGAGGATCTATAGTGAACAGTGACCTAACCTGCATCGATTACAATACATAATATGATGATATTTTGAATTTTGTCATGAATTGTTGAGGGAAGGCATACCCATGCTCAACATATAAACGTTTCATTATATGTACATAGATAGTTGTCTACAGATATAGACCCATAATAGGATGACCATCTGTGTAAAGCCATCATACAGATGATTTGGTACTCTCTTGAAATCATAGCTTGGATGGATGAAACTAGATGCAGGGTCTTCTATCTCGTCCAATCATTCGCTCAAGTATGAATCTAACCATGTGAATATGTGATCTGAAGTCGAACATGAGAAGACATCATCTAATTACCAGCCAATGATGTAAGCCAGTAATAGACGCAAGAGAGATCACCGATAATGATAATGATTCTCAAGGTACTGCGGTACATTCTACATGGTGTGAATAAATGTATTGATGTTGAACACCATACAAAGTCTTTCGATCAAGGGCCAGTGATGTCAACCTATTGCCAGAAGCGAGAAAATTGCCATTGATGTATGCAAGCCTCAAGGTACTTGAAGGGTGTTTCTAAGACAACTCCTTGGATAATGTGCTAATGTTGACAAGAAGCGACTCGTCGTAGGAGGGCCTTGATGTATCCCACATCAATGACATGAAATGAGTGTAATGATTTTGGAGATAGAATTTGACTGACGAAACAAGGTTCAGGAATGGCGGACATGAAATTGAAGGTTTTTTAGTATTGCAAAGGATGAGTTTTACTGAGTGACTTCTCTTGAACATGTCAGCGACACTGAATGAATTGGCCGCTTGACCCAAAACAAAAGTCATGAATGGTGTGATAGACCATAGTTATGATAACCATAAAGTAGATAAACAACCCAAATAGTCATAGAGATGAAGTGAAAGTGTCATTTTCAGGAGCGACTTGCTACCATAAAGTGATTTATCCCTTTTCCCATTTTCCCCAGTCATTGTTGACCACTACCTCTTTATTTTTTAACAGCTTGAGGAGGATAACATATGCTTGTAGTATAATTCCACCCTTCGCGTGAGTCCATCGCTATGTGAGGTTTTAACGAGTCTAGCAAAGGTGAAATTTGATCTTGTAATGATGGACAAGTTTGTCGCTACTTGATGTTTTAACGAGTTTAACGTTAATGAGATCTCAGTCCTTTTCATGTTTAGAGAGTTTGAGAAGGGACAAATAGAAAACTGCAAAATTTATTTTTCACAAATTTGTCTCTCAAGTCTGAAAAAGCATAAAATAATACAAGAGAGAACCTATTGATCATGTTCGATCAACGTATTCCTTTTTCGTAAATAATCTATCTTAGTTCAGTAAAGGGTTAAACTTATACTGAGTAGATGTCATTTCCAATCCGTTAACGAGCTGAAATGGCAAAGTGCTCGACAATCTTTTCATATTTTGAGAGTCTTAAAATAGCTTAAAGAGGACTCCAAGGGGTTCCTTTTTTGATGATTAACAGAGCTCGAAAAAGAGATAAAAGTATGCTCTATGGTCAAAAGTACAATTCACGATTGTGCACATCAAATTCACTGTATCAGTTGTAAATATATTCAAAGAAACACCAAACAGATTAAACATACCTATTTCATTGGTAAAAATGGGTAAAAAACTATAATTTATTCATTAAGTGACATGAAATAACCATAAAATAAGAATTTACCAAGTCATTTTCATAATTTGATATTTACCATTCAGTTTTGTGCTTTGACCCATTTTTTACCTTGAACTTGAGCAACTTATTGCAAGAGATTCTGTGGATCTTTTGTCACACCGTCAGGACTAGGTAGGAGATCTACCTTTTCTCTTCCCTTTAAGTTCATTATTTTGTAGTTTCAGGCAAGCGATTTAGGGTTTTGGGGTCTCTAGGGAAAATATACCTCGCCCTGGGATCATCATAGCCTATCACATTAGAAATTGCATTGCAGTGCACCCAAACAGAAGGGTACTTCCTCTAAAGTGCACTGCCTCAAGGCCTGGGCTACGTTGGGCGCATTTGAGAAATTTGTTTCTCCTGTTTTACCCAAAAACTGTTGAATTTTTTGCATGAAATGGATCCTAACTAAGCTTATGGTTTGATTTCAGGATTTGATCAAATCAGAATGACTATTACTTGGTGTGAAAGAGAGCATGAAGAAAAATATATGGTTGCCCTAAATGATCCAGGTATAGTTGAGGCCCTCAAATACTATGGTTTACTCAAATAATTTAGGTTGTCCAGGATGAGGCAACAACTACAATTATTGCAGTTCCTAGTTCATTCGTGGGATCCGTCGAATCAATATTTTCACATAGGGGGAAAAGTGCTCCCTATACTGATCAATGATGTTTACTTCCTTACATGATATTTGAGACATGGTGCCCCCGTATATCTTTCAGGTTCTGCCCATGGGGGTGAATTTGTGAGGGACTACATTCAATAGTTCTATCGGCTAGGTACACAACCTAGCAAGGATGGGGAGATCAACATCAGGGATGTTCGTGATTTTCCCTTATGAACAATCCTTTTCACTATCGCAAAGTTAGCAGGTAGTGCGACACTTCATCTAGTGAATAGATCATATATGCAGTTTGCACTTGAGTGCCTTGAGCCAACTACATTCAACTGGGATGAGGCAGTTCTCTCTTTGATGAAATAGCATCTAACCAAGGTAAAGAGCGGTAATACGAAGAATTTTAGCTATGGTTTGATCTTGATCGCCTTTACCTTAGAGATAATTCCATTGATGCAACCTCAAAGTATCGGACCAGAAAGTTTCGGTCTGGAGATAGATCAATATATCTCCATACCACGGGTCAAATGACAAAATCAGAAACAAAGACTCATCTAGAATTTATGGTTCTATTGTTGAATTGATATCAATAGAGGGAAGGTCATAAAGAAGCTTGACAAAGACTAGATATTTCTTTGACTACGATTTGATGAATTCCAAATCAAACTCATGCAAAATGACGATCTATTTTATATATTTTCCCCCCGCAATTGACGTGACAAGATGTATGTCATAGGGTTGCAATCTGAAATGACCGTGGTATTTCCAAGTAGGATATAGTGGTGAAATCTCTGTACAACTTGAACAGTAGCCAAAGCTAGCTTTTCGACATAAGAGTACTTAACTTCCATATCATTGAGATTGTGACTCAAATAATAGGTCAGATGTTTAGTCCCATCTTCTTCTTGGACTAAAACCATAAAAATGGTTGTATCTACAGCAACGAGATACAAGAAATAGTCATTTTGATAATTAGGGGCATACATTAATGATTCTCGAATCAGGGTATCCTTGAGAGCATCAAAGGAAGCTTGTGCAACCTGGTGCCAATGGAAGGGAATCCCCTTTTTCAAAAGACGAGTAAATCCTTTAGCCATTTTAGAATAGTTGGGAATGAACCTCCTTAGAAAGTTAGCCTTCCCTTGGAGTCTATGTAATTGCAGTAAATTGAAAGGTGGAGGCAGATCAAAAATTTCCTTAACCTTCAAAGAGTCAAGTCAAATTCCTTCTTTAGACACTACGAATCCAAGCAAGTGACCAAAACCAATACAAAACAAACATTTATGTAGATTGAGTCTAACTTTGTAGTGTCAACACCATAAAAAGATAGCTCTCAGATGTTGTGGGTGATCAAGCCATTTCCGTGAATGAGCAAGTAAATCATCTAGATAGGGTTGAACAATGGGTTTGATGTCATGGAAGGCATAATTAATTTCCCTTTGAAAATTTGCCCCAATGTTCTTCAAACCAAAAGGCAGTTTCCTATACGCGAATGTTCCTAAGGGACAAATAAAAGCAATTTTATATTGGTCTTCTGGTCAAATATTGATTTGATTATAGCCAGAAAATCCATCCATAAATCAGAATATTTCACATCCGTCATAGTCATCAATTATCTAGTTGATAAAGGGAGTGGGATAGTTATATTTTGGACAAGCATTGTTGACATCCCTATAATCAACACACACTCGTATTATTCCTTGTTTCTTCATGACATGAACAAGATTGGAAACCCATCAGGAAGAAGAATGGGGCAAATGAAAGTAGCATGCAAAAGTTTTTCAATTTCTGCTTTGATGGCAACAACCTTCTTTGGATGAACAGGATGAAGGCGTTGTTGTACCAGTTTGAAATCAGGATACATTTTAATCTCATGTTCAACTATACTAGAATCAATTCCTGGCATTTCCTCATATGACCAGGAAACTATATCGCAGAATTCACGGAAAAGAACACACTAAGTTTCAAGTTCCAATGGAGAATAAGATTTGTCAACATGGATGTTTTCTACAATTCCAAATTTGGTCGAAATGTTCATAGAAATGGTTTCTTCAATATTTGATAAGTTTCATTCAGAATCGACTGTGTCTATAAATACATAATTCGAAAGGAAATCAACAATTGAAAGGTGATTTGGCTCATTTGAAACATCTTCTATGTGATCTAGAAGATGGGACCGATGATGATAATTTGTCCATGGTTCTTCTTATGTCATCATTAATTGGATGATTACTTCATCAGTAGAAAATGTACGTGAAAATGTATGTGAAAATGATCAGTAGGGGAAGTACCATATTCTAACAAACAATCAACCCATACAGTTGGTGATGATGGATTTGGGTTTTCCGCACAAGCCAAAAAGATTGATTGCTATGCAAGCCCAATAGGGCTTAGCGGCATGGTTTCGTTACTCATATCACACTTCAAAATTCTTAGAAATATTCCATGAATCAAATGAAGTGGAAGATATCATGTTGCAAGTCTCAACTTTTGCAACTTCCGCCATTTGTGATGGTGATGGTAGCGAAAAAGTACCCATTAGGGAAGGATCTTTGAAGAGACCTACTCCAACATTCTGAAGAGATATCAGGGGTCTGTGAACTAATGGAATGCTTCGAGTAGCCTATGCACTAGAGGCAAAGAAGCCAAATTGATCAATTACTGTGATTTCGCCTTTATAAGGGAAAGTGATCATACGAAACTATGTTGAAACCACAACAGATATAGCATAAACCCAAGGTCTTCCTAGCAAAATGTTGTAGTCAAGGGGTTTGTTAATGACCTCAACTTCATCAGTTACAGTTTTTCCCCCTATTTCTATCTGCACGTTACTTAAAATTCCATAAGGCATATAAGTGCGGCCGTCAAAATCTTTTAACGTTGTAGGTGATCGTGACAAAGGCGAGGAGCCAAGTGTTTTCTAGCAACTCATTGACATAATAAAAGTAGATGCACCTTGTTTCCAGGAAAACTAGTGTCTATTCAGATCTACTAGTCCCACTAAGATAGGTAGCTATCTTAGAAACAAACAATTCAAAGTAACTTTTGTTTTCCTTTATGAGAGGTAGATGAGAGAGAAGCAGAGAGCACCAACCTTAGTCTTTCGCTTGGCTCCTTGCTTGTTTCCTCTCTCCTTTGATAGAGCTTCACCACTCCTTTCTCACTTGTCCCGCTTCAAAGAACACCTGTAGAGTCAAAGCAGCAAAATACCATCAAAGCATAGAGATCTATAACCATAAACAATGTAGAATCAGATGTACATTAACCATATAAATGCATACACAAATACAAGATTTAGAAATATACAAGTATGTGGAGGAAAACTCAAATAGCTTTATTGATAGAAGTTAGTAGAAGAGAGGATTACACCTAGCTGTCTGATCAGTTGCCATCCTCCCAGCATGAAAGCCCTCTTCACCTCATGAAAAGCTAGATCACCCAACAATACAATGTTTCACAAAGAAACCAACAACACTTCCTTACAAAATACAAAATTCCAGCCTCTGGATCTCTAGGATGAGGGATCCATATATAGATATTTGTAGGGGGGTGAGTCGGCTTCTAGGATGATTAGTGTCATTTCACTGATAGTTCTTGGTTCCACTTGGAGATCTCATGATCTCATACTCATCCCTGGGCGAATTCAGAGAGGCAAGTGTCATATGAGCAGTTTCTAGAAGATTCTTTGAGTTTCCACCTAGCAAACTGCCTCTACCATTTGTCTGCTCTCACTCATCACACCCTACAGAAGAGAGTTTTAGTATGAATTGCACCCTTTGTGTGTAACAGGTGATATGCATCACACCCTCAGCATGGAGCATTCTATATGGTCCAATTTTGACCAGTTCTAAGTAGTTTTTCAGGGAGAACTTCTGGGAAATGATGTAATCAGTTGACCTTGATCCTTTACTATACGAAACAAAACTTTTAGGGGTTTAGAAGCCCTTGGTTTATGGACATATGTAATTGGGGTTGCAGTGCTGAAATATGTCTATAATAGTTGCCCCCTAAAGCATGAGGTCGTAAATCGTCTGGTGTCGAGTGAAATGCTTTATCATGAGGATCCAAGGTTTTTCGAACCGAAAGGTGACCTGTAATAAGATAAAATACAATACATTATCTTCATAATATTTTCATGATCTAGCTAAGGTGGGCATTTCCATGCTCAGCTTTATGAATTCATTTTCATGTACATAGGACAGACAACCATCTGTGTGGCAGATTGATGATTTTCATAGAGCCATCATCCCTTAGCTCAGATGATTATCTGTGCAGCTATTGAGTACATTTGATGTCTTTATTTTCCTGAATATATCGCAGCCTAGATGGATAAAACTAGATCTGGGGTCTTCAAACTTGTTCAATCTTCGCCTGACGTACAAGTCAATCCATGTGAAAAAATGTTCTGATGTCGAACATGGAAAGACATCGCCTGATTACCAGCCAATGATGTAAGCTGTTAACAAGCGCGAGAGGAATCACCGATAATGATGATGACCCTCAAGGTACTATAGTACGATTCACGTGGTGTGAATACATGAGTCGATGTCGAACACCACGCAAAATCTTTCGGTCAAAGGCCATTGATGTAAACCTATCGTCGGAAGCGAGAAACTTGCCATTGAGGCATGCAAGCTTCAAAGTACTGAAAGGGTTGTTCCTGTCAACTTCTTGGATAATGAGCTGATGTCGACAAGAAGTGACCTGTTGTAGGAGTGCCTTAATGAATCCCACATCTATGACAGGAAACGGAGCAAATGATTTTGTGGAGGTGAAAACAATCTGATGATACAAGGTTTAGGGTGGCGGTCATGAAAGAATATAGTGTGAAGGTATTGCAGCAGATGAGGCGTTAGCTAGGTTGGTGAATTCTCTGAGCAACTTCTCTTGAACATATCGGTGACAATGAAATGGATTGGTAGTGTTAGCCCAAAAAATGGATGGTACGGAGGACCAATGGTGATATGACCGGTGAACAGAATAACCCAACTCGACTCAATCATGGTGACAGAGTGAAAGTGTCATGTTCAAGAGTGACCCGCTACCAATGAAGTTCTTCAAGTTTTCTTCCCTTTTTCCCGAGTCATTGCTAACCAGTACCTCTTTATTTTTGTCAAGCTTGAGGAGGATAACATATGCTTGTTCTATAATTTGCCCTTCGGGCAAACCTGTCGCTATGTTTTAGTGATCCTAGCAACAATGAAACTTGCTTTTCTCTGTATGGACAAGTTTGTCGCTATTATTCTAACAAGTTTAACGACAAAGATAACTCGGTCATTTTCAGTTTTAGAGAGTCTGAAAAGAGACGGAAAGGCAACTCCAGTAGTCCTTTTTCATAGTATAATCCCTTAAGTTCGAAAAAATATAAAATAATATGAAAGGGATGACTTTTCTGATCACTTTAGCAAGCCGAAAAAGACAAGCGTTCAATCTTTTTGTTTAATGATCCCTCAAGTCCAAAAAGATTAAAATATAGAGGAGGGATGGCACTTCTAATCACTTTAACAAGCTGGAGAGGCCAATTGCTCAGCAATCTTTTCATATTATACGAGTCTAAAAAGAGCTTAAAAGAGACTCATTTTTTAGGAACGAGTGATGTATTCGGGTAGCAACTGGTTCCGGGTATGTTTGGAACTTTCCAATCACAGCAGTGTAAAGAAGGTGGCTAACATAATCAGTCATCGTAGTTGTTCCTTAAAAGGATAAACAATCAAGTGGAGGCGTATGATCGGCTAAAAAGTGGAGGTGATGGTAAGAACACGACCAAGGCTCAAAAGCTGATAGCAATGAGATCACAAAGGTTATTTACTGAAAGGGGAACATATGCTCATTGCTATGTTTATTTTTTAACGAGCTTGAACTTTGTGGAAACATTGCTTGTTCTAGTCATCTTTAAGGATGTCTCTCATTGGTAGGTTCATTTTTTAGGGAGCTCGCCCCATGCGAAAGTTTGCTCCAGATCCTTTTGTACGCAAGTTAGGAATGACCAACTACTGTCCTAAGGGTTAATGAACTATTGAGGTTAGGTAGGATAGTTTCGTACAAAAAATTTCCTTTTCTTTGCCAGTGTTGTTGGCCCCTACAAAGGTGAATGGTGGATTAGACCAATCACCTAACTTAAGCAGTTGAAGTTAGTAAAAAAATACGAGGTTAGAGTTACGCTAGTCACTTTTCACTTACGTAAAAAAGGTTTGCATGCCCCCAGGTATAAAGAAAATTAGAGTTTCCAGGTTACCATATGGAAGTTCTTGCATTAAAGCAAGGTTGTTTCATCCACGCTGTAGATAAAACACTTCCTTCGCTCTGTCCATTGAAATAGACAAAGGTGAAAGGTGTGGATCCACTTCCAATCACATAACCTTCGATGAGGAAATTGTTTTCCAGACTAATCCCATATCCTAAATGGATGGGTGTGTCAGACTGGTCATATATCCTACGACGAAACCTATCTTATATCTGGGGTTTTCCTGCCAAAGCAGAACAGGGTGCATGCCTCCTGGGTTTCCTTACATTCACCGAATCACTCACGGTCATCCAGTGGACAGACTGGAGGTTGATGAGACATTCCTTGTGAAAAAAGACCATCTAGGGATGGCATTTGACTAGTAGTCGTGTTTGAACCGGGGAATGAAAGCTAGTCAATGAGTTGGACCATTCTGCCTTCATACGGGAAACACATCACCCGAAAGAGTGAGGAAACAATAGCTCCCATGCTGTAAATGTAGTCATGCCCAAGGAGTAGATTGTAATCTAGTGGCCCTTGGACTACCATCATGTTCAGATGAACAGTTTTCCTTCTCAAAGTTATAGGCAAATTTGGAAGGATCCCTAACGGTCTATTGGTTCCTTTATTGAAGCTTGACAAATTTCGAATCTTAAGCAGAAGCGACGGTGAACCAAGCACTTTCCAAGTGGTTGAGGAGAGGATACTCACGAAAGCCCCTTCATCTATGATAGTACCTTCCATGATCATTCTGTAAGCTTGTACCATAATTCAGAATGGTACATCAGATGGTAGGTGGGGTCCCACTAGTAGATTCAATCAAAGGAAACAACTAGATTACTTGGAGGAGGGACCAAATAAACGACCAAATGAATCTCTTGAAATGGGGAACTTCCTTCCTATGTTAAAGGAATAGGTATATTGCCCCCATGTTCATCAGACTCTGTATAAACAAAAAGAATTTGAACGGTGTCGTTCTCATTCTCTTTGGATACTATATCATTTGAAGGTGGACCTTCCGAAGATAATATTGGGTCGACTGCCGTCTCGACCTGTTGAATTTCGCCCAGTGTGGACTCAGAGGGTTTATCTTCAATGATGGGAATTTCGACCGAAACCAGAGGTGTGTTAGTTAGATTTTCAACTAGCGATGGACTTGGCAAGAGTTTCTTGTATCCAGGTGGAAATCACTGCGGTGAAACAGGACGGTTATCGAAGACTCTTGTAGCTTCATCCAGGAAAGGACAACGGTGGAGAACATGATTGCCTTCACACAACCTACAAGGGAATTTAGATCTTCCCTTTTGTCCATTGACTTCATTTTCACTAGTTGACGGTGTACTCTCAACATGATCGACAGAGGTTGAAGACACCGGATTGTGCAAGCGGGGAGACCAGTCTCTCAAGATCCATAGGATGCAAGGGCAATCTCAATGAGAGTGGTCTCCTTTGCAAATGACACATGGAGATTTAGGTTTGGATGGTGCAATGTGTGGATTTTCACCAGACGATGCATGGTTGCCCCCTTTTGCCATTGGCTTCTTCTTCTTCTTCTCCTTCCCTTTCTTCTTCTTCTCAGCGACTTGGTTTTTAGTGTTACTAGTTTCACCAAGCAAAGAGGAAGAAGGAGAGGGAGAAACAAACAAAGTGGAAGGTGGGGGAGAAAATTCAGTATCCTCTAGTCGCTGATTTGATTGCTAAGGAATCACGGTGTTTTGAACGACAGAGGTCGAGAATAGCCATACCGGCAGGCTAATTGTGAGTCCTGGAAGGAACAATGTAGCCATGTATGGAGCACCAATATCTCCCGAAAAAGAGAAATGGCTAGGATTCCCCCCAACGGGAGATCCTTGATTGGTGGACTCCATTTTCTCAACCTAAGACCAACGAGAGAACAATGATTTTATTCCAAATAAAATAAATTTTATGATGCTTTGGCACAACTTTCTTTTTCAATTTTTAGGAGTCAAGAAAAATCTAAAGATGACTCTAGTCACCTTCAATTTTTAATGATCCTGAAGTGAAAAGTGCTCAGATGGACCTTTTCTTTTAAGGAGTCTAAAAAGGAACAAAAGTGACTATTCTGGAAATCTAGATAGAGGGATTACCAAACCAATTGCAAAACTGCAATATACACACCAGTGGTAAATTATAGAGAAATTACTGAGGACTTTACGTACAGTAGTCAATCTTCCAGAATGTTGTGTTCGATGCATTGCAATCGATAGGGCGACAGACACGGCTTCCTAAGGATAAAGGAGATCAGCCTATTGTGGTCTCACAATATATACTCAACGGTACATGGGAGCACAAGTCCGTATTGGCACTTGTCATATCAAAGAGGAGGAATCACCCAACCTACGATGAAAACAATAGTTACCAGGCTTTATGATGTCAGAATACGTCTCTAGCCTAGACTTCTAGATGTTGTGCATTAGATTCCAAAGCATTTTTATGTTCATTGAGGTTTATTTTACAATTGATATTTCTTAAGAAGTTTTTCTTTCAAGTTTCACCGCGTGATGTAGATGTACAATTCCTAAATATGCAATCTAAGATGATAAATAGTTGTTTATTTTCTTTTAGCAATGAGAAGCCTAGCTACTAAGGAAAGAAAAGTACAATTCTTTTGACAGAGAGCAGAGAGCACACACTAAATGCACTTTTCCTAAATCAATTTCTGCATGCAGTCTGAATGAAAATGCACATGCATTTATTTGTTTTTATGTTTCCTTAATGTGAGAATGACAAAAATAAAACTAAGTACAGGTCTGAATTACTTTTCTTCAAAGAGACACATGAATAATTTATTTTCAAAAACGAAAGGAAGACTAAGACGACACTTTCAATTTCGAATGGAACACTACTTTCGACACTTTAAAGAATTGACAATTCGAATCAAATATAATGGAAAAAGTACAATCAACTATCTAAAAGTGAAAGACTTTACGACACCCTTTTTGAATCAAGAGACGACAGTTTGATTAAGCTACTATTTGCAAAGGAGGACTGTAAATGATGAAAAATACATAAAAAAAACATTTACAATTCCTTACCAATGGAGGCTGAATAATGCAAAGGAAGAAGGTTTCAACAATGTTATACTGATCATAGGCAACAAAACTACTGAATAGAGCTGAAAACAATGAAGAAAAAACCAAAATCTGGAGAGAGAAACAATCTCATTCAATCATCGCACCTGTCCTTAAGGGAAACAGGGATGCATCTCACCTGCAGCACACAGGAGGTGCGATGCATCCAGACTACCAATGAGAGACAATGCGCTGGTCCAGGGATGAGACTGAGCTTGGTTTTTACCCACAGTTTGCAGCTAAGTTCAAGGATTTAAGCTGAGCTTATGATAGACAGTAAACATAAAGTATAGGGGCTGATCTAATGAGGTTATTGAGCTACCACCAGGGCACTTAGGATGTTTGCAAGTCAGATGTTCAGTTCATAAACCAACCCAGAGATTGACTGAAGTAGCGTTGATCTACGTTGCAGTTGCATAGTAAAAGCAGTTCGAAGGCTCGCTGGCTTAACTTCAAGCTCTGTTTGTAGTTTATAAAGCAAACAACAGTAACAAACAAACAAACTATTCGCTCACCAGCAGAGTCGCCATTTTGTTTTTGGGAAAACTAGTGTCTATTCAGATCTGTTAGTCCCACTAAGATGAGTAGCTATCTTAGAAACAAAAAATCCAAAGTAACTTGTGTTTTCCCTTATGAGAGGTAGATGAGAGAGAAGTAGAGAGCACCAACCTTAGTCTTTCGCTTGGCTCCTTGCTTGTTTCCTCTCTCCTTTGATAAAGCTTCATCACTCCTTTCTCACTTGTCCCGCTTCAAAGAACACCTGTAGAGTCAAAGCAGCAAAATAACATCAAAGCATAGAGATCTACAACCATAAAGAATGTAGAATCAGATGTACATTAACCATATAATTGCATACACAAATACAAGATTTAGAAATATACAAGTATGTGGAGGAAAACTCAAATAGCTTTATTGATAGAAGTAGTAGAAGAGAGGATTACAGCCCAACTGTCTGATCCAGCGCCATCCTCCCAGCATGAAAACCCTCTTCACCTCATGAAAAGATAGATCACCCAACAATATAATGCTTCACAGAGAAACTAACAACACTTCCTTACAAAATACAAAATTCCAGCCTCTGGATCTCTAGGATGATGGATTCATATATAGATATCTATAGGGGGTGATTCAGCTTCTAGGATTTTGATTAGTGTCATTTCACTGATAGTTCTTGGTTCCACTTGGAGATTTCATGGTCTCTTACTCATCCCTGAGTGAATTTAGAAAGGCAAGTGTCATATGAGCAGTTTCTGGAAGATTCTTTGAGTTTCCACCTAGCAAACTGCCTCTGCCATTTGTCTGCTCTCGCTCATCATGCCCTATAGAAGGGCTTTTCAGTATGCATTGCACCCTTTTTGTGTAACAAGTGAGATGCATCGCACGCTTAGCATGGAGCAATCTGTGTGGTCCAATTTTGACGAGTTCTGAGCGGTTTTTTAGGGAGAACTTCTGGGAAATGATGTAATCAATTGACCTTGATCCTTTAGGGTATGAAACAACACTTTTAGGGGTTTAGAAGCCCTTGGTTTATGGACATATGTGACTGGGGTTGCAATGCCAAATATGTCTATAACACACCCTCGTCAACAATGGTTCGATGAACAAGTTTATTCAAAGCTTTTACTTGGATAAGGAAAGCTAATTACACTGGTAATTGTGGCATATATCCAACATGGTTGAAAACCACAAGATTGGAATCCGATTGATCAATTCCACCAATTGCTAACAATAAAGCCTGCTTTTGGGAGGGACAGTTTTGAAGCACCTCAAGCGTCGACATAGCAGAAGGCGACTGAGCCACATCTTCTACTATGTTATAATTTTGTGATACTCGAGCTTAGGGGTTGAATGTAGACTTATGTAAAACTCCTTTAGGTGGTTTTATTGTTAAATTCGGTGCAATCAGTGGTGGAATAGGATCATATCAAGTCGAAGTTGAAGTATTTGGTTGATTTGAAGCCTGGTTATTCGATGACGATGATGGATTACCATAATATTTACCTCATGTAGACACCAAAACATAAATTTTAGGCTTAGAGGTGGATATCATAAGCACTTGTGAAGTGGAAGCATGATCTATGGCAACCAAATAAGTCTCTCAATTTGGAAAATGGTCTATCAACACAATGAATGCACTAGAAGTCTTAAGAAGTTTTAAGACTTTAGAGCGGTGAGGACAGTCTCGCGTAAAATGTTCCTCATTACAGATTAAACATGGATAACGAGGTTTCCTAGCTGGAGAAAAGCAATCAGATGATTTCTCCTGAGGGGGAGAATTTTGTTTTTTTAGCTTTCCCCTTTTTCTTTCTTCAAGGTTGCTTTTCATTATTATCTTTGTGAGATGACAAGACATTTATTTTAGAAGTAGGAGTATTATCAAATGCACTATAAGTTTGATTGGAAATAGAAAGTGTTTGACCAGATGGTCTACCTATTGTTTGTGTGCTTGAAGAACCAATCACACCATCACCGGCATGAGATTCCTTACTAGATGGAGGTGGAGGAACAATAAAAGTTGGTCTGGTGTATTTGGAATTTTATTATAGAGCGTGCCAAATCGAGTGTAAATCAAGTCTAAGTATTGGGCATGATCAATTACTTTCTCTTCAGTAACAACTCCTTTAGCCACATCCTTGGTGATAGATGGCAACAAGGATTTTATAAACCACTAAGCTAAAAGCTGATCAAGAACATAAGTTTTGGCCATTCAACGATGATGATGCCATTCATTAATATGATCAGAAATGTGAGTAGCAGTAGTCTGTTTAAAGTTGGTCAATAGTTCCATTCCAGTTTCATATCTTCACGAGGGATTCACTTAGTGTACCTCTGACATATCACGTGCATTCATGGCATATTAAAAAATACCCTTCATTTGAGTACATATTGGAAAATCCCTCTAAAAATCAGACTGTTTAACCCTCTACCAATATGAGCCCAATACAACTTCCCAATTTGAAAAACCCCTAATTTAATTAGGTATTGTAGGTATCCATCTTTTCATTAACATTTTTTATACCCCTTTATATTTTTTCATCAACTTTAAACTCTAGTTTTTATATTTTCCAATATAAAAACCCTTTACCCCCTATATATCCCATAATATATTATGTCATTTTTTTCCTTAATATATATCCCCCAATATGAACTCACGTGGTATGATATTGCTCCTACAGTGAAGCCCTTGTGCATATCTAATGGGTAACTGGAAGTGGGTTAAAAATATGGTGGCTAAGGATGTAAAGTTATCAAATGAAGCCCATGGTAATTTAATATACCACTTTGCAGCCAGACCAGTAAGTGTTCTTTGGAAAATACTTAGTCTAACTGAATCATCATTTATGGAGTTGGATGAACACCATAAATGAAAAGTCATAACATGGTTGGATGGGTCTTCTCCAAGGTTTCCAATGAATTTCAGAATATCGAAAGGCAATTTGTGAGGAATCACCGGCCACCAATGTGCATAAAGAATTCGTCACCAATTTGTGATATGGAATTTTCATAAATAATTAGATCATTGGTAAGCCGATTTAAATCCGGTAATTCAAGTGTTGCGACAAAGGGCAATTGTCTATTGAGGCCAGGTTGAGCGTAACCAGGGTAAGATGGAATTTCCTGGACAATAGGCCTTTGGATACCAGCATAAGGAATAATCTACTGGTAACCCTGATAGGGGTAAGTTGTTGAGAAAATCCAGTATAAGGTGGTTGTTGGGCACTAGGATAAATTTGTTGTTGTCCAAACCCAGTATAGGCTTATTGACCAGGACCTGGGTAAACTTGTTGTTGACCAAACCTAGCATAGGCTTATTCACCAAGTCTAGGATAAGTTTGGTATTGTTGGAATTGTTGTTTTTTATATTATGGCTACCATGGTTGTTGATTTAACGGTTGTTACCCACCAATGTAAGTTTCACCAAGTTGTGAATATATTAAACCAGTATAAGCCTGAGTCATTCTAGTTAATGGTAAACTAGCCTAAGGTTCTTGGATTCTAGGCACAAATGATCGTTGTAAAATGGCCTGAGAAGACTGAATCTGTAAACTTGAAACTTGGGGTTCAAAGGTTGAAGGACCAGCTTGCAAAGGTTTAGATACAACTACCTGAGCTTGCGACTGTGGTAAAGTTGTAACAATAGGTGTAGTAGGTATGGATGAAACAAATTGCATTGGTTGTGATGGATACACAAGCCTTAGTTGAATGAGCATTGTAGGTTGCCACTGACAAAACATCATTCCAGGCTTACCTAAAGATGACGACATACTGCCATATGGTTTCCCCCTAGAAAAAGGAGGATAAGGAGATTGTGCATATTATTCTCCATATGGAGGTAATCCAGTGTAAAGTGGATACATTGGACAGTAACCAGATGGATCAGCTTGATATTGACTTGATGGATCAAACTGTTCAGTATCTGTAAGTGAATAACTAGATAAAATTCCTATGGAGGACATGGGTGAATACCATGGACTAGAAGCAACAGTTGAGTGGGTTCCAGATAAATATTGGTAACCTGGTGGGATGGATAGAACATGTTATGTACCTAGGGGGGGTAATATGGGGTACCGAGGGAGGTACCCAAGGTAATAATGTAATAATGGGATGGGCCATAGTAATAAATAAGGTGGTTAACCCATGTCATGTAAGGGACCACAAGTAGTTAATAATAATGTAATGGGCCCATGGTATTAGTTGATGGTATGAGGAAACCATGGTAATGATGCATGGTATTGTATGTATGAGGCCTATATAGAGGCTAGAGACTCCACATGGAGAGATATGAAGAGAAGTATTCTTGTATGAACAAGCATATGGCTTGTGGAGTATTCTCCTTCCTTAAGGAGTGAATGTATGGTGTTGCCCTACCTTAAGGGTTTGATGAATAAAGAAGAATTACTATCTATTTCTATCTTGTTATTCTTGGGTTATTTCTATTATCATAATATTTCCGGTTTACCTCTACAATAGATGATAACATCAAACCCAGAAGATTTCAGCAATTTTGGAGCAAAACTTGGTCACCAAAAGGTCAAAAAACCATCAAAAAATGACCTCTCTGCCTCTTTTCGAATACACAGAAGCAACCTTCGGAGCTTTCACTTTTTAGAGGGAAACTGAAATCCAAATGAAAAAATTCAATATGTTCCAAAAAGTAGATATGCATACCTTTCCAATGAGCTATCTTGAGCTCAATTTGGCTAAGGGGAAGGCCTCCGAAATAGGATATGAAGCAACGTTATGCACCTAGCCAGTGGCACTACGCATAGAGCCAGTTTGTCCAAAAATCTAATTTTCGCCTAGTTTTTCTACAAGTTGACTTTTTCTATCTTCATGGATGAATTTATCATTGTGAATGATCCAATTCTATGTAAATTTTGGACACCTAATCCTCAATGGGTTAGTGTGGAAGCCGAATAGACAAAAGGATTCCAAGAGACCTTGGGATGTAGAACCCAACGGTCACAATATGTACTATAAATGTATATCACTTATTAGTAAAAATTGATTGTCATGTTTTATCTTACATACTCTTTCTACCATGTGTGTGTTTAACATGGTACCAGAGCGGACGATTGTTGGTCCTACTCCAATTTGAACCACTTGTTTTGTGTTCTATATATATATATATATATATATATATATATAATATATATATATATATATATATATATATATGTATATATGTCAGTTCTGCGTTTCTCCTAATCAAAGTTGATCAGAATTGCTATCTTATAAAGCATTTTATTTTGTGCATTAAAAACGCTCCCTGCTTAGACCTGCCATTTCTACCCATTACCTGTAACGCTCCATTAATTCATTGTTTGAAAGAAATCTGTTGCCTCTCCTGACTGACATCTCTGTCACTGTGTACATTTTTGCTAGTAATGCTATCTCTAACTGACAACGTTGTTTCATAGCCAGCACTCTGACCCAGGACGCCATTAGTTTCCTACGACCCGCGCTGATGCTCTCCCTCGAATTGGCACTACGGACTTTTTCATTGATGCAGAGGCTTTTCCTCGAACTAAGCCCTAATGCTAGGATTTTAGCTGTGCTTCCAAGTTCTTTTTGCTAGTAATCATTCAGAAGGCGAAGTTCGGCTAAGACTCTCTCCATTTCATGGATCGTGAGAGTGCAGTAGATGAGTTTCCCCATGCTGGGATTTGAGGACTGGTAGCTAGTAATGAGGGAGAGAAGGGTTATTATTTTGCTTGTTCTGGTGGGCATTTCAAGCAAGCAATGGCTCTTGGCATCCAGGGCATGCTTCAGCTCCATCACATATTGGTATTGCTCTGGGTAGACGTTACACTAAAATTTGTCACCATGACTATTTTCAGTTAGTATGGCTCCATCAATAGTCATACTATCGTCCTTGGCAAGTCTCATACCTCTGCTCTCCATGTCAAACTTCAAGAAAGAGAGAAAGTCTTTAAAAATATATTTATCTTTGGGTACGCAGATTCTCTCAACCTTACTTGCATGTACGCATCCCAAGTTCATAATACCTGCGTACTTGTACGCGCTGTATGTAAAGGGGTGGGTGCGTACCCCTGTAAACGTCAAAAGGTGCGAGTTTCATCTTTAAAAAGTTACTTGTGGTCATTTCTAGAGCATTATAGAAGCTTGTTTGACGTGTATTGAGCACCTCCAGATGGTTCATGTATCCCTATGAAAGAGGAACTTATCCCATCGAGAGGGGAGCTACCCCATCCAAAGAGGGGCTTATCCCATTGATGGTGGACCCGATTAACTTCCTCTGGATCACTATAAATAGAGGCATTGGGCCAGAAGGAGGGAGGTTGAAAGCTGAATATTCCAAAGGGTAGATGCTGCTGGAATTAGGACTTCCTTGTAGAAGCTTGTGAGGAGAGATTCCCATCCTTTCTTGTTTCATTTGGAAGTGGGTGAGCTTATCAAAGTAAAGGAAAACTCTTGTTGGACCCTGGGAGGGACCTGCACAACACCAAGGGCTCAGGTTGTAATGGTTTCTTTTGTTTCCTATTATCAAATAGGTCCATTCTTCTAAAAATTTGTTATTTATGAGTTGTTTCATATACTCCTTGGTCTATTTGTTTAATATGTTTTTATTTTTTAGATATTCAGGTGCTATTTAATCGTTTGATGTTAGTGAATGCAGTGTTTTCAGAGAGAAGGGAGGGGCTCATCCGGATCGACGAGGCTAGACTACTACAACAGCGTTGGACTACAGGTAGGATCTAAACACTTGATTTCTTGTATGGTAAATGCATATTTAGAGAAGGATTGTTCTTAATTGTCTTGTTTTTCACTAGAAAGCCTTAAACTTCTAGGGAGGTTGGTTTTGTCCGCAAGATTAACTCTTTCCGCATGACAAATTGGCAACTCCACTTGGGAACTCCATTGATGTGAATGATTTTTCCTTTGTATGAAACTTTGATCTGAGAAAAGTCATTTCTTTTCTGGTTTTTGGCTATTTGACTGTGTATTTGGGTGGGCTAGCTTAGGGTTAACTTAGATTTTAGTTTTTCTTGGTTTTTCCAGTATTACGCACCCTCTGAGTTGAGCAAAGTGCGTACCTGTACACACTGCAGCTTTGTACACAAAGCGTGCATGCACCTGTGCAAACAGGCTGCCTGCGTACCCTGTCAGAAATTGAGAAAATTTCAATTTTTTCATTTTTCCTCTTAGATTTTGTCTTTAATTAGTTTTTACTGCCCATATCCACTGTTTATCTGTCAGAGATCTTCACGTGAACTTGTTTTGTTAGCGTCAAGAGTTTTAGTGAAATTCATAGAAGTTCTAGCCCTAGGGTTTGATTTTTGTATTGGTCCTGTAGTGACTTTGACTTTAGAAGTTGTGAAACCTTGGATCTCTCTGGTTTTAGCAGTCTTATTAGGAGTCAGACCTGTCATAAAGTCTACCTGTGTGAGAAACCTACCTTTGTGTTGTCTCTTTGCGGAATTTCGAAGAAGCTTGTTGATTGAGTTGTGAATTTCATTCTTAAGAAAAGAACAAAAGAGTTTGATTTTTGTTTTTGACTGGTTTATGATTCTGCATGAGCTGGTCCTTGGTTTGATTGTTTCCGAGTAAAACAACCTGGAATTATCTTTGTAGGCTTTTGCCTCATTAGATTTGCTTTTAGGTAAATTTCCTTTTAATTTGCTTTTGAGTGAGTGTTTCATAGATTTTTATAAATTTTGAGATTGCTTTTTGTTAGAATAGTTTGATATGCTTTGTTAAATCGGAAAAATACAAAAACATCTCCTTTGAAAAGTTTGTTTTAAGTAGCATTTGAAGTTTTTGAAAGAGAAAGGAATTTTCGTGCAAGTAATGAGTGGTCATGTGTTGTATGCTTGGAAAAGATAAAGAGATTATTTTTTTGATTGTATGTTAAGAAAGTTTCTTTTATCAAATTTTGCATTTTCCAACTCTCTTAGCTAGGGAATTCATTGAAAAAGAAAAGTAGTGTACATCATCCTAAGTGCATTTTTTAGTGGATTTGAGTCGAGTCTACACACCATCAGTTTCATCTCCACTACCTTTTGTCTTAAAGAAAAGCCATAAAATTAACGCTTAAAGTAAAATTAACTTAGTAACTTTTCTTTTACTAGGGCTTTGAAGCACCAATATAGATCAGGCTA
>APFE030331906.1:0-10956 GCA_000404065.3 Pinus taeda
TAAGGGGGGGAATGTTGACACCTAATCCGAAATGGATGGGTGAACTGGACAGTCATCCAGAAGATGAACTGATCCGTCTCATTTGTATATATAAATATAGGTTACCTAATGAATATGAATATCAATTTCCTCTCGCTCATTAAGCATGGAGTTACCCTGGCCTGACAGCCAAAGAGGCTTGCTAGTATTGATCATTCAGATTTAGTTGTGGATGTCAAGTGTGAAGACTCTAATGTGGAGCCCGAGCTTCATGACATATTAATGGAAGGGCGTGATTACATTTTGTTGCCACAGAATGTGTGGAGGCAGTTTTATAAATGTTATGGAGGGGGATCTACCTTACCAAGAAAAGTGATTACATCAAGTTCTTCCCAAGAGGACTTAACAGTAGAGGTTTATCCTTTGTGTCTTCGGTTGATAGTAATTCCTAAAGGAAGCCAAGCAACTCTTAAAAATAATAAGCAAAAAGGATAATGTAAGAGAGCTTTATAGGAGGGCATGCGAGATCTTCAACCATGCTTCAGAACAAATTCACATATGGGATTATTTTGGACAGAGAAAACATGTTTTGATGAATGATCTAAATAAAATGCTTGAGGATGCTCAAATTCAGATGGACCAAGATATTCTTTTGGAGGTACAAACAAATGGATCACATCTTGATGGTAGTGGTTTTTTTGTCTGCCTGTCTAGTTTAAAGTCAAACTCTATGCTCACTGTGTCTCTTGGTCCTACAAAGCTTTTTGCACAACTTTTGTGATTGTCTGGAAATTCATCTTCTCCATGGGTTGACACTACAGCTTACAGGCCTCTCTCTAAGGATAACAATACTGCTTTTTTTTTACATGACGATGGTAGTTTGCATATATTCTCATTTGGAATGGGCAGTGGAACTTGCTCAGTTTCATTCAGCATTCCAAATATCTCTATTCAGTCTCAGAGTAATCCAGACAAATATGCTGCAGAGAAAGAGCTATACCTTGGTTCCCTCTGTGAAGTAATGGACTCATCAAATCCATGGTAGTTTTGGATGATCATGTTGAAGAATGGGAACTTTGATACCAAATCTGAATTGTGTTCAGAGAATGGTAGAAAGGCCAGTCCGATCATTACAAGTAGGACGTTTCCGTGTTTTGGGAAAGGCTGCATGAATCAGACTCTTGTGTACCACAACTGGACAAAGCCTCAAGAAAATGAAATTTATTCTTGTGATTCACAATCACCTAGTATAAGGGGAAGCTTCTATGGCACTTATGACCTGAATGCAAGTCTAGGAGCTGACATTGATAATATTTCTTATTTTTCTGTTGTTTGGGAGAAGCAAGCTAGCACAGGCAGATGGATATTTTCCCATAAATTGAAAATGTCCAAGAAATATCCTTGGTTGATGCTATATTTGCGTGTTGATGCCACCAAAGGATTTTCTGGGGGATATCATTACGACACTCATGGGATGATGTCGAAGCTTCCAGAGTCACCAAATTTCAAGGTAAGATTGACACTCAATGTCATACACGGAGGTGGTTCAAATAGCCAGTTTTATTTGATTGATATCGGTAGCTGCTGGAAGAATGACGGACAGCCATGTGATCATGAGGTTGAAACAGATGTTACTAGATACAGTGAGATGATCATAAATCCTGAGGTGACGAGTTGGCATAGACCTGATAACCTTGCTGACTGTCCACCTTCTCACATCAATTCCAATGGTAGCAAAGTCTACAGAAATGATACAGCTCATTTTCCATACTCTGCTTATCATTTGTATTGCGCACCGGGCAATGCAAAATATCTTGAGGCACCTTTTGATCTTTGTGATCCATATAGTAATCCTCAAGCACAAGAACTGGTAGCAATGTTGTTTCTTGCTCTATATGGACATCTCCAGATGGCACTAGAGTGCGCAGTAGCCTACATAGAATTGACATGGTGGTGCTGAGTCATCATCTTTCCATTTAGGCGATGGTAATCATGTTAGAAGAGCTCCCACTGGAAACACCGACATCTATGATATAAATTACCGGACAACTACCACTAGAGGTATTAATACAGATTCTATCAGAACTACTAGTTCGAATGCAATGCAAAATAGTGACCTGAGAGAGAACAGTACATCTGGTGGACTTATTCAACAGGCTACAGGATTAGACTTGCCCCAAACAGCTCAAACTGTTGGATCTTTGATGAATCAAAATTCACTAATGTCAATTAGTTCACTACTGTTATGGATTTTAGGTGGTCCTCCCGATGGATTGGTTTCCTTGCCTATGTTCAGAGATAGCAGGGACCAACGGTTGGCTAACAGTGATTCCCCTGAGCAAAAGAACCAGCGAAATGTACACAGTTCTTGGTGGAAGGGATCCAGTGATTTGGATGGATTGCGACAAGGAAGTGGTCACTCTGTTGAAACCTGAAATATGGTTTATATGGTGATTCATCGGCGGGTTTTGTGAATACTAGAGTTCAGTTATTTTGGTCGCGGGTTATTTGACTGAATTGCACTTGTTCCAGTAATATTTAAATTTATATTCACACATATTTGGAAAATATGCCCTTCTATATTCAAAGCCATGATGATACAGACTCTGACTCGGCCATTTTCTGAACAACTTCAAGTTGTTGAAGATTTCCTTGCATCTCAGGAAAAGCTTTCTCACTTGCATTATCCACGACCTGCCTTAGATGCTCCTCAGATGACTGTTCATATCCACAAATTTCACTAAATTCGTGGCTGGTGAATCTCACAAGCATAAAAAATTCGCAGATTGATGATGAGAAATTGCGATCTCAACTGCAACACAGTGAGAAGGACCAAGCAGAAAAGTTAATGATTGTAGACATGTTATGAAATGATCTTGGCCGTGTGTGTGAACCTGGAAATGTACATGTACCCAATCTTATGGACGTGGAATCTTATGCAACAGTTCATAAATTAGTAAGCACCATCAGAGGGAAGAAAAAAGATAACGTGAGCCCTGTAGAGTGTGTGAGAGCTACATTTTTTGGATTTGAAGGGCAACTCATCAAACTGAAGGGACAGCCACCGCCACAATCTAAAAAGGAAAAAATTATTTTTTAAAAAATCTATGGAACCGCCTAAACGATACTCACAAGAAATGACCCATACTTAAACTCAATTTTTGATGCTGCTGCCTCCAGCGCAGCTTAAATAGATATTTTCTTGCATTTATTTCAGTACAGATTAGGATAGAAGCAGTGACTCCATCAGATCTATCTGAGATCTGTTTTGTTAGATATTTTTCCTATTTAAACAACGTTGTTCGTTGTTCAAAGGGTGAGAGTTGGTTGATTGATAACCTAATTTTGAGACCTGCGTTGTATGCCTTAAGATATTTTATGAACAGATATTGTTGTAACACCTTTGTTTGGACTATTTAATGTGGATTCGATGGCTGAAGAATAAGATTATAGGATTCTTGTACTTCTTCATGGAACAATAATTTTTTCTCATCTCTTTCTACAGTTGCTATGTTTTCTAAATCATATCCGTGTCATGATCTAAATTTGCAGGAAGAAAGAATAGCTCAGTATGTCACATAGCCGTGCTCTGTCCTCAATTCCTGTCATTTCTTTATGTTTTCTTCTGGAATGGTTATAAATATGAATACTTATTCGCTCATATCTACACTACTTCCTCCGTATATGAATATTGTTTAGGAATTTCTTAGTTTCCCCTATATAATGTTCAGTCACCTTCCCTCTGTTAGCATAATGAAAAATACTTAGTTGTCTTTCATTCCCTGACATCCGTTTCATCCTCATTTAAGCCTGATATTATTTCGTGTTTGACTATTATGCTTTGTAGTTCCCTCTTCCGTCAAAGAAATACACCCTTCAGTCCACATCCTTGACTCCATGCCCAATGCTCTAAACTTCTTACGCCTCGCATGCCAACTCTGTCTGAGTAGATCAACCATCCCGCCAAACTCAAACAAAAACCCATGTGCATCATATCTAGCCTGAAATCATTCCCTAAACAAAGCTAAATCCCAAAGAGAGAGCCCTCTATGATTGCTGGTAGGCTAGGACTGGCAGTCCAAAGCTTGGTTTGTGGTTACCTCGGCCGTATCCCTTAAGGAGCCAAGGGACAACCTGAGTGTTAACACTTAGCTTCTACCTTTGTCTTTGTTCCATACACACTCCGGATCGATGGCTACACTCAACAAACACCCAGTGCCTTCTCATCAACCATGTGCATAAAAACATAGTGTGCATCACACACATACAACCACACGACAACCACACCATGCAATACGTGCATCTACACCTGACATACAACACATACAACACATACACCTACACCTAGTGTATACAATACAATGGATCCATCTATACCAAATGTGAAATACCACCCAGGACATATACCTACACAAAGTACTACACAACAAGTACACACACTGCAATACCATGACTACATGATGCATATACATAATGCCACATGTCCATAACACAACATCGACGACATGCACACAATACCACACGTACACCACTACCATATGTACTACACGTACACAGTACCACCCATACACTGCACCACCTACACAACATGTTCACATCACATGTACACGATGCCACCTACATGACGTGTACACAACACCACATGTACATGATGCCACATGCACGACATGTACACAATGCCACATGTACACTACACCACTATACAACATGTACACAATACCACATGTACATAGTACCACATGCACGATGTGTACGTGACACCATATGTACATAGCATCACATGCATGACATGTACACAACACCACATGCTCATATCACCCTATGTACAACATGTACACAACACCACATGCTCACATCACCACTTGTACAATCATGCACACAAAACCATATGTACATAGCACCATATGTACAACATGGACGCAACACCACGTGTACATAGGAATGCATATCCAACATGTAAATAGAATCATCCGTACACAACACTACATATCCAACATGCACAGAGCACCTTATGAACACACACAACAAATACATCATGAAGACAATACAATATGTACACAACACCCCATATGAAATATTCACACAACCCTATTTCTACCATCCTACACATAACATTACATAAATAACATGTACACATGCTATGTATACACAACACCGTAAGTACACACGTCATAGATGTAACATGTACAACATATACAATGTATGCTCAACAATAGTACCACACATCCTAAACCACACTTTCCTTACCAAGAAACCTTGCTTCTGGTATCTCATCCATGCTTATCCTAGCATGCCGTAGACCACATTGCCTTCACTTGGTTGATGTGTCCATCAACATTACTTGTTATAACATAGACATAAGCATAATACAAGTATACAATATCAAACCATATCCACATGATACTGACCTTGTATATTTTTCGTAACTATTCTTGCCAATTGATTCCTTGTAAGACCAGGAACCTCTTCATGTTGTTCTCCTACATAAGCAATCATTCCTCCATAAGAATGATGTGTGACAACCCTTTTAGATAGTAACATAGATACATGGATACTGTCATGCGGAAAGAGTTATTTTTGCGGACAAACCTAACCTCCCTAGGAGTCTAAGACTCTCTAGTGACAAACAAACCAAACAAGAGCAATCCTTCTCTAAACACACATTATTTTATGAGAACTCAAATGTTTTCCGATCTTACCTTAGGTCCAACGCTTGTTGTAGCAGTCCAGCCTTGCTGATCCAGATGAGCTCCTCCTTCACTTTAAGACCTGCATACACTAACAAAGCAAACGATTACATAACACCTGAATATTTCATAAAACAAAGCATATTCATCACATAGACCAAGGAGTACATGAAATAATTCATTAACAACAAATCATTGAGAAGAATTGGCTTATTTGTATTAAATAATCAAAGGAACCATTACAACCTGAGCCTTGGTGTTGTGCAAGCTCCTCCCAGGGTCCAGCAAGAGATTTCCTCTACTTTGACAAGCTCACCCACTCCCACTATGGCAACAAGGAAGGATAGTGATCTCTCCTCACAAGTCAACAAAATGGAAGTCCTAATTCCAGCAGCATTTACCCTTTAGAATGTTCAGCTTTCAACCTCCCCTCCTTTGGCCCAATGCTTGTATTTATAGTGTTCTAGAGGAAGTTATTTAGTTCCAACATCAATGGGATACTCCCTCTTTTGGATGGGGTAGCTCCTCTCTTGATGGGATAAGTTCCTCTATCATAGGGGATGCATGAACCATCTGGAGGCGCTCAATACACGTCAAACACTCTTCTAGAAGGCTCTAGAAGTGACCACAAGTAACTTTTTTAAGATGAAACTCGCGCCTTTTGACCTTTACAGGGGTACGCACCCATCTTTTGGCTTACAGAGTGTACAAGTACACAGGTACAATGAGTTTGGGGTGCGTACACGCAGGCAAGGTAGAGAGAACCTGCGTACCCAGAGATAAACATGTTTTTAGTGACTTTCTCTCTTTTTTGAAGTTTGACATGAAGAGAAGAGGTATTAGGCTTGACAAGTAGGATAATATGACTATTGATGGAGCCATATTAACTGCAGATAGTCATGGTGACAAATTTCAGTGTAACAACAACCTTCTTCCATAATTTCTCTTTAGCTATAAAAATTAGCTTCTATGATTTGTATTTTACTCAGCAAATCCATTCCTGTAACTATTAATTCAACGCTTGTACCCATTGAATTTCACATTTTTGAATCATTCTAAATATTTTTTAGTCAAATTTCTCTTAGAATTTGGGGAATTTTCACATAGTTTCAAATCTCTTTCCTTCCATGGTCAACTTTTCAATTGTAGAGGCTAGCATTGAGATATCCAATTTGAGGCTATGAATTTGAAATCCATGCCTTTTTTGAACTTCCCTACTATTGATTTCCACAGTTCTTTGATGATTCTAAACCCTATGATATATGAATCCAAAAATTTCCTAGTTGCCCTCCTTATAAATTTTGTCAAATAGTTGGCACACAACCTATAATTTTTCCTTTGTAGAAAAATTCTTGCCCATTATAGCTTGAGTACTATAAAAAATCACTCTAATACCAAATTGCAACACCCTGAGCCACCAATTGGGGTGAATTACTATCTTTAAAAGTTTAAATTCCAAAATTTTTCTTTAATTATTGTTCGTAATTATATCTAATACTGTGAATAGAAATGTCCAATAAGATCAAATATAAACCATAATTTAATTTCTTCTCTATAACATGACCTAGTCATCATACCCATCCTATTCCTACATTTATATACGCATGGTACAATAATTTATCTATCTTCATGTATTCCTAATGCAGAGTAATGTGATATCCAACATTAACATAGTAATAACATCATTTTTACTTTTGCAAAATTATAACATCATGTATGCATAAGATAAACACAATGAAAAACATAAATACATAAGAAAAATACTTATATTTGAGAAATGACACCAACTGACTATAGACCTCAAATATTCCACCCAACCATATATCACACTGCTCATAATCATCAATAACAGGTCACCCTCGAGATAGGGCTATGTCTCGACTAGGGAAAAAGGCTTACTAAACTATTTATGGTGTTGGACCTACCAACATGTTAGGGGATCTCCATGGAAAGAAATCCCAATTAGACCTCAGACTGTTTGGTGTAGGAGTCCCAGTAGTTGGTCGTATAGTAATGCCTTGACTGCGATTTCGCACATAGGCAAGTAAGATAAATCTGTTGGCAACAAGGGTGTGACATATGTAGTGAGCCAAGGAAGGTGCATGAGAGGTTCTAAGAAATGGGGTTTGATATGAGTGTGCCCCTTAGAAACCTGTGATAGCATGGAGTTAAGAAGGGAACACATGAGTAAAGATGCATCACAACATGGAAGGCAAGTTAGCTAGCAATCTAAAGTGATGGTTAAATGTTGGGCGTCGGATCCCCCCAAGGCATGTTTTGGGGCTTAAAGCCCAAGTTTTGACTAAGTCTATTGTAAAGACTCCATGATTTGTGGGCATGGTGCGTGAAGCTATAATAGAGTCAGAGGGTTGTCCACCCTCACTTTTCTAATGTAATGTCGTTTTAGGAGATCTACCCATGGTCTGACGACCATGGGATTATATAAATAGAGTGAGGCTCTAGGTGTAAAGAGACATCATTGATGGATCGATGAATCTAAGAAATTAATGAAGTATCGAGTCAAACTATAGAGTTGTGTCTTTGGGTCGTTGAGTAGGAGAAGGCTCTGCAGCTGAGTGCGCAAAGGCCTAGCAGTCCGCAGTTGAGTGTGTGGACCCCTGTAGCTGAGTGCATAGGACAGGTCGAGTCTATAAATGTTGGAAGCATTAATAAAGAGAAGTTTTACCATATTTTTGTGTATCATTTCCTGTTTTATGCATTATTGGGTATGAATTGCAGGTGTACTGTTTGTTTACTACACGAACTTATATAAATGTGCGGAGTAAGTGAATATAATACAAAGAGCCTATTTATGCGAAGATAACTAACTATCATAAGAAGATAAGTAAGATCCATGGTGTGACTTGAGGAAATAGTGTAGATCGTTGCTCCAACAACGTGAAAGCCCCCAGCCCTTGGTTAGGGCTGCGCGAAGGTGAATATATCAGGGCGTGAAGGCTTCGCAGGCCAGGGAAGGGCATGAAGTAACCTGCATGAAGGTATGCGCAGCTGGACTAAATAAACCCCTCAAACATCTCAAGGGTGCAGAAAACTGGTTCCAACATCCCCCCATATTGCTTCAGGTGATACCTCAGTCCACGCTCCACAAACTATTGCCGAAAGGGCCATTAGTATAGGGATTTGTTTGGCTAATTAACTATGAACATGGGTCAAGCCCCAACAAGCCAACAAATGGTTCTGTTTCCAGGACCAGAATCTGCATAGAGATATTTGATGTTGTATCAATGGAATCCAAATAAGAAAGAAATTGAAGGTTGGTTGGACAGGAGAATTCACGAGGTCGCAGTGCAGGAGAACAAGAATCTATGACTATCGAAAGAAGAGTAGTTAGACTGCTACCTATACACAGATCCACAAAACTTTCTTGCACATTTCCCTACTAAGGTGTATGGGTGGATCACAAAGCTAGAAGATCACCAAGGAAGGTGGAAGCTCAACAGTCCTATTGTGTGGACCCCAGAGTTGGTGTGCAGATTGGAAGCATCGAAGGATAAGATACGTGCGTTGTTGATCACTGACTCGATCGAATTATAGGAGGATTCATTGTTGAGTTCGTTGTAGATACTTCAGTCAGCTATAGTGAGGCAGAACGATGCTTCCTTAAAGGACCGCGAGGTAAGTACGTTAAGTCTATGAACACTTGGGTTAAAATGCTACTATGTGAAAAGTGGATTACACGAATGCATTGATGTTTAAGGCTACGTGAAGTGGGAGAGTTTATAGAAACAAAGGTAGTACATAACTAGAAACTAGCCCCTTGATTTCACCTCCATGAGGGGACAAGGAAGAGTTCGCGAAGGTTTCACCAATAAGTGCAATCAATTTGATAAGTCAAAGGATTTCACGCATACCACCCCCACCCACACCACTACCAGCTTCACCGCCTTCACCCCCATGTTAACCTGTACCACCTCCGCTGCCATTGCGAGACAATATGGCAAGCATGATAAAGTTGTCATTGTTCAAGGGAGTAGGAAATGAAGATCCTGACCAGTTTTGGTTTGTGATAAAATCTGTATGGGAAGCGCATAGAGTTACAGATGAAAATATAAAGAAGGTGACATTGGTCAGTGCTCTACCTAGTATATTAAGCATTCTATTGAAAATCCGAATGCACGGATCGCGATATCCAAACTGCGTTGAACAGAGAATTTAGCAGGCCAAATTCAGAGGCATAATTGATCATTGGGTTCAAGGAGATCATGATGCTACTAGGAAAGAATCCTTGGGAGTTGGATTAGAGACTGAATTTCATGATTCACGAAGAAAACATTACTTTGACGGAGGACAACACTGCGAATGGTTTGCAACATTGTTAACACTGCATTTGAGGAACGTGTTGTCACAACAAAGGTTAAAAACTCAGGTAGAGGCCTTAGAGATCGTTATGAGGATGCATGAGACCCCGATACAGGATACTAACCTGGGAGTTCAGAAAATCCACATGCAATTGAAAAACTTGTGGGTTGAGATGCAGATTCTGAAACAAGATAGGACAACTCGCCCGAAAGTGCACAACGAGGTATGGTGTGTTAAATGTAAGGGTCGGGGTCATGACAGGGACCACGTCCCAGTGTTCGTGAATTACCTTGCAGGAGGAATACTGATGTCATTAAGACCAGAATTCGAAACAAGACCTAGCACGACACTTATGTTGTGGTGAGCGATTTTCCAAATAGGAGGAAAGCATGCTACAGACAACTGTTATTTGTTGCAGAAGTACACATAGAATTCACAACAATTGTTCTGTAATTTCTGTAGATTAGTGGGACATGATGAGTGCATTTGTAGAATCTATGAGATGATGATGGATAGGAATCCCACCTATAGAGTTCAGGACGAAACACGGCCCCTTGACCAGACGTAGGAGTGGCGCAAACTAGATTTCAGGGGCGTGGACGAGGCCGAGGTGGAGGAGGACTTGGAAGAGGTCATAAACAACTGATATGTTACAATTATGGGGGGTCGAGACATTATGCCCATGATTTTACGAATCCAACGCGCCCATGATGCTTGTATTGTACATTGTTTGATCATGAGATGAAGGATTTCCCCACACTGATAGCGAGACTACCTGACAAGGGAGTGCTCCAACCTCCCCCGACTCAGAACTTGCAAATAATGAGGTCTGAGCCATGCGAGGAATACCCTAATGTAAACATTGTGCTCCAAAGTGGGATGATGACAGGTGATGATAAAGGCAAGTAGCCTGAAGATAGTGCTTGGGTTCACAAGGCTCCGACGAAAGAACCAGAGTTTGATTTCAAGC
>APFE030331906.1:26913-46241 GCA_000404065.3 Pinus taeda
AATGCTCCTTCCCTGGTTTTGACATAAACCTGCTCAATACTCCCACTGCATGTGCAATGTCTGGTCTAGTACATACCATCGCATACATCAGGCTACCGATTGCACTTGTATATGGAACATGGGACATGTCCTCTTCCTCTTCTTGTGTCTTGGGACACTGTGTAGCAGATAACTTTACACCTACAGGAATAGGAACCTTCACTGGTTTACTATCCTTCATATTAAACCTCTGTGGTATTGTCTCGACATACTTCCTCTAGTTTAACCAGAGCTTCCTCTTTTCTTGATCTCTTTTAATTTCCATGCCCAAAATATACTTTGCAGCACCAAGATATTTCATGTTGAATTTGGAGGACAATTGGGTCTTCAAATCCTGGACAATTTCTTTGTCATTTCCAACCATAAACATAACATCCACATACAAGACTAGATAAATAACATAGTCACCAATTAATTTAAAATACACGCAGTGATCTACTTTTCTTCTAGTGAAGCCAAGTCCCTGTATAAATGTATCAAATTTCTGATACCACATCCTTGGTGACTGTTTTACCCCATACAAATACTTTTTTAACTTGCATACCAGTTCTTTCTTACCCTTCACCTCAATGCCTTCAGGTTGCTTCATGTAGATCTCCTCTTCCAAATCCCCATGAAGAAATGAAGTCTTCACATCCATCTATTCTACCTCAAAATAAAAAGCAACAACAACAGATAAAAGTAATCTAATAGAAGCTACCTTGGAAAAAAGAGAAAAAATATTACCAAAATCAATTCCCGGCACCTGGAAATAAGCTTTTTCTACCAACCGATATATGTATTTCTCCACCTTTCTTTCTGCATTTTTCTTTTTCTTGAACACCCATTTGCTACCAATGGGTTTCCTTATAACTGGCAACTCCAGCAGATCCCAAGCATGATTTTTGTGCAAAGATGTCATTTCATCAACCATGGCCTCTTTCCAGAGTTTTCCATCCTCTGAATCTACTGCTTCCTTCACAGTTTTGGGATCATCATCAAGAATAGATAAAGAAACATTTGAATAGAAAGCAGATGGACTATACCTTTCTAGATGCCTTCTTTCTCAAATTTATCTTCTCACAACCAAAGTTTGTGGCTCTTCATATTCTGATTCCTCTTTTGCTGTAGAGTCTAATTCTTCCTCCTTTAGCTCAAACTCTATCTTCTCAGGTTCCTTTGGTAGGACTTCATGTTTAATAACATATTTCACCTCTCTAAACACCACATGTCAACTGTTTCCTTGTTACTGGGTTCCAAATCTTATAACCTTTTAAACCATCCTTATACCCAATAAAGATGCACTTTTCATATTTACTATCCAACTTTTTTATTTTCCCCTTTGGAACATGTACATATGCATCACATCCAAATACCCTTAGATGTGAAAGAGAGGGTTTCTTACTAGTCCGTACCTCTTGTGGAGTCTTATCCTCCAACACTAATGAAGATGATCCATTGACCAAGTAACATGTCTCCAGCACCTCTGCCCATAATTCATGTCCTAACCTGGCACCACTGAGCATGCTTCTTGCCCTTTCCATCAATGTCTTGTTCATTCTTTGTGCAACTCCATTTTGCTCAGATGTGTATGAAGTAGTATTTTGTCGTTCTATACCACACTTCTTACAGAATTCTTCAAATTCCTTCTTGTAAAACTCTCCACCGTTATTTGTCCTTAGCACCTTTATCTTCTTCTCTGTTTGGTTTTCCACCAGATCCTTAAATTCTTTAAACCTTTCAAAGACTTCCAATTTCTTCTTGAGGAAATATATCCATGTATTCCTTGAGAAGTCATCTATAAATGATACATAGTACACAAAATTACCCAGTGATGGAACCCTCACAGGTCCAAACACATCACTGTGCACAAGCTCTATATCTGTTTCACTCTCTTAACACCAGAGAGGAAACTTACCCTATTCCGCTTCCCATATACACAATTTCCACAGAAATCAAAATCTAGAGAGCTATTAGTCATACCTTCTACCATATATTTACCATGAAGTACTTGAAGACCCTTCTCTCCAATACGTCCAAGCCTTTGATGCCATAGCATGGTCTTTTCTCCAAAGACCACTAGGTTTTCTACTCCACTTTCAGGAACCACAAAACTATTTCACCCATCAACAACAGTGCTACCTTGTAGCTTGTATAGAGTTCCAATCAGAACTCCCTGCATCAATACCAGTGCTCCCTGAACCATCTTGCAAGTATCCTTATCGAACATTATTTTTACACCTGCATCATCCAACTTGCATTTCTGGCTAATGCAGGAATATGTAGAACACCCAGAAGTGTTCTAAGCCTTCCACCTTGCAAATTAAGCTTAAATTTTCTGCGACCAATGATTTTAGCCTTTGTGTCATCCCCCAAGAAGACATCACCACCATCATATCTCTCACACTCGCAGAACCACTCACTATGGGAGTGAAGTGAAAGGATGCACCTGAGTCAATCAACCATGCCTCATGATCTACACGTGTACTTGAAGAAGCCAAGTACACATCCCCACCTTCATCTAAGGTGGTTTTCACCTCTATAGAAGGAGCATCATCATATCCCTTTCCTTTGTCAGGAGCTTTAGATTTGCAATCCATTTTGTAGTTCCCTTCCTTTCTACATTTCCATCACACCTTTATAGGTTTTCCTGGAGATTTATATCCCCCTCTAGATTTAGATCTCCCACTCAATGAATTATTTTTGTTTCTTTTCTAGGACCTTCCTGATACATACAAGGCATCACCATTCTAGCTCTCCATATTTTTCCATCTCATCTCCTCTGTCAGTAAGGATGAGACTATTTCATCAAGCTACAAGGCAGTTGCATTGCTACCTATCACAATATCCAGACCATCCCACGAATTTGGTAGAGAAAACAACAAACTGATGCACTTATCTTCATCTCAAATTTTAATATCAACAAATAATAACTGACTTACCAAAGTATTAAATGCATTCAAATTATCTGTCACCGAATCTCCATCTTTCATCCTCAGGTTATACAACTTTTTCCATAGGAACAGTTTATTCACCAGAGACTTAGATTGGTACAAAGTCCCTAAATTGTCTCAGAAATCCTTAGCTGTATCTTCCCCTGGTACATTCAACAATATTGAATCTAAGACACATAGTCGTATTATGCTCTTTACCATCCGATCCAACTTCTTCCATTCTCCATTGGACACTCCTGTTGGTTTAGCACCCAGATCTACTGCTATCCACTAATATTTCCCCACCAACAAATCCTCCATCTTGAGTTTCAACAACTAAAAACTCTGACCATTAAATTTCTCTATCTCTATCTTTCCACTGCTTGCTATCTTCTTTCACCACTAGAATCAATCTCGCAGATCTCCCACTGAACAGGGTCTACCATAGGCCCGAGTGAAACCCCTCAGCAACAAAAGCATCCCCTTGAAGCCAAAACAACTCTGATACCAAATGTAGGTTTTACCCCGTGCAAAAATTACCTCCATACGAATTCTAAAACAAAGAAAATATACAATAGCGAGATCATAACACATAAAACAAATACACATTAGATTTTCCCCTGGATCCCAAAAGTGGGACTACCAGATTGATTTTTCATTATTTTCCTTTCAATGATACAATATTTATATATATATTTATATATATTATAATATATATATTAATATATATATATAATATATATATATATATTATTTATATTATATATCTATTATATATTATATATATTATATATAATTATACATATATATATTTGTTGAAGAATCCATAAACCCAATCCATTAACCCTAGATTAGAACATACCCGTAGTTCCCTTGACTGGATCTACAAAATACCATGGACCGAAAACCATTGTGCCCAAAACCATGTGTGAAAACCATTCACAAGACTATAGGTAGGTCCGCCCACTTAATATAGGGTCCCAAATTTTTTTCCCTAGGGTGCTACCTCAAACCCCCTGTGACCCCCCCACTGTGCAATCGGTGCAACAAACGGGGGGACTCCACCCCCCCTCTAACCCCCCGGTTAACTAGGGTAGATAGTCGTGGAAAGAATATAACACAACCCAACAAGGATTAGTCGAGTACAAATATTGAGGTTGTGCTACAAAATGCATATGGCAACTCGATGGACTCACAACAAAATTTGTGCAAAAATTAAGCGAAGTGATATTGGGAGAATGTGACAACTGAACAAATGTGCAAACATGATCTCCCACATCGCTCTGCAGTGGCAGAGTTGTTTGATGAGGGGACGATAGACAATCACTTGTGACAGTGACCACATTCATCTATGATTGTGTAGCTCCATCACTGAAGAATACTAAGTGAGGCTTGATTTCAAACTTCTTCTTGTAGAAAATTTCTACAAATCTCGCTTTGGTACCATGTAGAAAATCTACTATGTAGGTTAACCTAATAATGCAATATAAATCAAAGCAGAAATGATAACCTACTTCTACTATCAATTTGCGGAAGCTTAAAGATTGAGCTGAACAATATAACCAGAAGAAGATGAATCAATGCACAATACACATGAAAATACTTTGGGGAAAGCCTCAACTAAAAACCCCACTATTTGTATTATCATACAAGGTGGAAATACATAGGAATCATACAAAGCCTTAGCTCTCATAGCTAGCCAGCTCTTAGTACAATCCTCACAGATGCTCATAGACAATCCTGGCTTCTCACAAGCCTTCTTCTCTACCCTCCAAGCTCCTATTTCCTTGCGTTGTTCCTAGTGGATGATTCTCACCTCACCAAGTGAAAAATTGCTCTAACACACTGTCAGAACTGCGAAATCCTCAAGGAAAAATTCCTTCTGCGTGCATGAGTTTTCTTTATAGGAAAACACATGCAACTGATAGTACACTGTCCTTGACTTTAATCTCAACTGGGTCTTTCTCAGAATAGATATGCATGAGTTTCTGAAGAGTGAATCTTCAGTTAACTGGAGTACACTTGTTGAGTGCATGCATGCATCAAATGACTATTAACTCTCTGTTAGTTCCCCAAATAGTTTGGAACTAATTTAACTAGACTTAACTCAATAAACTGAGTTAACTAATTACAACTCAAATATAACTCAATCTTATCTCCTTAATTTAAGGTATAACTCTTGCATGACTTCAGAAAGGCTTCTAACTTGAATTTCTCCAACTAATTAAGTCAACATAACTTACTTAATTATTTCGAAGTAGCCGTTAAGACAAAATTTGATTTTAATTCACAATTTAATTCAAGCACAAATTAAATTGGAATTTTTGGATTCTATTTTTATCATTTCTTGTTTCTATTTTCAACACTCCCTCTCAACAAGAAAGGAATTCAACTCGATCCCGATCGTGAACCTTTGGAATGTTATACGTGCAACACTTCTCTCTAGTGTTGTTGTTCCAACAACTCCATAAATAAGAAAAACATCCAACTTGAATCAGTATGATGCATCTGTCATCAAAGTCTCTGACTTCTATTGCCTTTGTCAATTGAAAACTTTGCGCTTCTACTGACTCTGCCTTTCTACATTGTTGTCAATCCTTCTCTACACTCTTCACTATCTGATGGCTCTAGCCTCTGTCACTTTGATCTCTGACTGCATCAATCCCATTGATTCCTCCCACTACTATGTACTTTGGGCTCCCATAGCAAGGTATGATCCATGAGATAAAACCTCTCAATGGACCCTACCCAATTTCAACCTTCATGGGATTATCACTTCACTCCACCCTACCTCACACCTGGAGGTATGGCTGCATGTGATCCCTTTGCCCACTTGGATCGAAATTCCCCCCTAATAGAGGTATTTGCATGAGTGGATCTCTTTACTCGGTCTCCTATCTGCTTCTCCAATTGTGGCTTCTCTAAAATTTTATGACACTTCTTCTGGGGCTGCATGTTGAGAGGTAATTTACTCTCCGTCTCAACCACCAACTCTCTAACATTTTCCTTGCTCCTCAAGGCTTTGCATGCATCTTGAATCTCAAGAGCGTACAGGTTCTTAACTCGTGAACCGATCTGTTTCACCTTTCTCGTGGTGATGTGTCTAAGGAACGCCTTTCCTTTACTAAAGACAACATCGTAGCCTTTGTCCTCCAACATCATGACCGATACCAAGTTCTTCTTCAGTCCAGACACATATTTCACATCTGTCAAGGTGATAGGAGCTCCTGAAACACTATACTTCTGTCGTCACCCATCTTTATGCACATCTTGAGTTCTTTCTCCTCCAAGGCATTGAACAAACTTTTATCGCCGATCATGTGGAATGAAGCTCCACTGTCAAGATACCAAACACAACCCATCACCGATGACACCATGCATGTGATGAGGGTAAAGTGTATTTTGAACTGAGAGGCTAATGCCTCACCTTCCAATCCTTCCGAGGGTCCCTTCTTGGACTGCTTCAATGGGAAATTAGTCGCATAATGTCCCATCTCATGACAATTAAAGCATCTCACTTTGGACTTGTCACCCTTCTTCCCTGCACAAGAAGAATTCAATTTGGAATGGGAAGCATTCACGTTTCCTTTCCTTGCCTTGCTTGTTAAGGCCAGATTTTCTTCATCATCATCCTTTGACAAAGGACCATCTCATATGCCCCTCCTGATCTCCTCCTACATGAGATCCAACCACAGTCGTTCCCAATCCAGCAATTTCTCCCTTCCATTCACAGAGTCCTGGTAGCTATTCCAGCTCTTTGGAAGGCCAAGGAGAGCGAGGCTCACCATATCATCATCAATAGTAGTTATTTCCACACTGCCAATCTCATCTTTGTAGGTGGTGAGCTTTTTCAGATATGTGGAAATAGTATCGCCCTTCTCCATCTTGATTCTTTGAAGCTTATCCTTGAGCGCCAATTTCCTTTGGTTGCTACTATTCTGGTAGAGGTCCTTCAATGTCTTCCACATTGAAAATGGAGCAGCCTTCCCATGGAGACTCAAGACAATATGGTCTTGAACTCCCTCAAGAATGATCCATCTCGCCTTCACCACACACTTCTTCCACTCAGCCAACTCTTGTGCTTTAGTTGAAGCTAGATTTTGGATTTCTTGATCAATGAATTCCTTCAAGCCATTGTCTTCTAATATAGCCTCAAAGCGATCTTTCCATGCTATGTAATTCGAGCTACCTTCCAAGGCATACTTGAGTCTCAAGCCATAGAACACCATTAGCCAACCCTGAAGTATGATATGAATTCAATTTGCACCTGCAACCCGAAATTCAAACTTCTAATTCTCTTCTCAGTATACTGTTCATAGCTCCGATAAACTTGGCTCCGATACCATGTAGAAAATTTCTACAAATCTCGCTTCGATATCATGTAGAAAATATGCTATGTAGGTTAACTCGATAATGCAATATAAATCAAAGCATAATACTATAACCTACTTCTACTATCAATTTGTGGAAGCTTAAAGATTGAGCTGAAAAATATAACTAGAAGAAGAAGAATCAATGCATAATACACATGAAAATACTTTGGGAAAAGCCTCAGCTAAAAACCCCACTATCTGTATTATCAGACAAGGTGGAAATACATAGGAATCTTGTAAAGCCTTAGCTCTCATAGCTAGCCAGATCTCAGTACAATCCTCACAGATGCTCATAGGCAATCCTAGCTTCTCATAAGCCTTCATCTCTGCCCTCCAAGCTCCTATTTCCTTACGTTGTTCCTAGTGGATGATTCTCACCTCACCAAGTGGAACATTATTCTAACAAACTGTCAGAACTGTGCAATCCTCAAGGAAAAATTCCTTCTACATGCATGTGTTTTCTTTCTGGGAAAACACATGCAACTGATAGTACATTATCCTTGACTTTAATATCAACTGGGTCTTTCTCAGAATAGACATGCATGAGTTTCCGACGAGGGAATATTCAGTTATCTGGAGTACACTTGTTGAGAGCATGCATGCATCAACTGATTGTTAACTCTCTATTAGTTCCTCAAACAGTTTGGAACTAATTTAATTGGACTTAACTTAGTAAACTAAGTTGACTAATTACAACTCAAATATAACTCAATCTTATCTCCTTAATTTAAGTCTTATCTCCTTAATTTAAGGGATAAATCTTGAATGACTTCAGAAAAACTTCTAACTTGAATCTATCCAGCTAATTAATTCATCATAACTTAATTAATTATTTCCAAGTAGCTGTTAAGACTAAATTCGACTTTAATTCACAATTTAATTCAAGGAGAAATTAAATTGGAATTTTTGGATTCTATTTCTATCATTTCTTGTTGCTATTTTCAACACTTCTTGGGATGAGAATATTTCTTAACACAGTACTCGAATCGGTCCCAAAGATAGAAAAGTTTCATCCGGCTCTTCGGAGCTTGAAACTACAACTCACGAAAGCATTGCCAAAAATCCATAAGCGATTCATGCAGAGCCTTCTGTTGTAGTAACAATTTTTGGTCAATATGGTCTCGATCAAAATGATAGAAAGTGTTTTAAATGAGATCACAGAAACACTCAAGTGAGTGAACATCGTCAGTCGGTAAGCTGTACAACCATCGATGTGGAGATTCGTGAGCTGTGTATGCAAGAAGAAAACTGGTCTGTTCATCAGAAAACCCATCTTCCTCATGGAGCATGGAAAGAAAATCATGTAAGAACTCAGGCCAGGCCACTTCGCCTTCACCATCATATGTGTATGTGGAAAAGTGGTCAAAAAACTCCTTCGTGATGGTAATAGATTCGAAATTCGAAAAAAATCCCAGAGGGAGAAGAGTGCAAGAATCCATGATAGATATGTAAAGGTTCAAAATAGGTTTAGAGGACATAGCTTGTCATTTGGCCCTCCTTCTAGCTCCAGAAATGTTGACGTGATGGACCCGCCAACATGTCAAGGGATCTCCCCGGTAAGAAGTCTCAATTAGACCTCGAACCATTTGGTGTAGGAGTCCCAACAGTGGGTCGTACAGTAATGCCTTGACCATGATTTCACACAGAGGCAAGTAAGATAACTCTGTTGGTATCAAGGGTGTGACAAATGTAGTGAGACAAGGAAGGTGCATGAGAGGTTCTAACACACGAGGGTTGAGATGAGTTCACCCCTTGGAAACTTGTGATAGCATGGAGTTAAGAGGGGAACACACAAGAAAAGATGCATCACAACATGGAAGGCAAGTTAGTTAGCAATCCAAAGTGATGATTAAACCAACAAAACATTTCAGAAATATTCATACATACATACATAGAAATAGCTACACATGCATGCGTAAGCAAACAAATACATATATCATTTAGAGGAAACAGACAGTTGAAATACAATGCAACATATGCATGAAATGTGCTGGCTCTTGCTATATTAAGAAGTGTAAGTTCTAGTCATACAATACATCCATGTCCAACCACTAGTTGCGATAGCAGAATGTTACAGCCACAGCTGCCTACTCCTCCAAAGAGATGTACTAGTTCTACAAAGTGGAGAAGTCAAGGCTCGTAACAATAATGTCCAAGCTCTCTCTAAGATAGTCCTATCAGAAACTTGGCTAACCAAAAGCCTATACAATGAGTTATGAGGGACTATTTATAGCAAAGGGTGGGGTGACCCTTGATATTCCCCTTTGTGACAGCTCATCTAACCTCACGACTCTTCTTCTACTCTATGACTATTACATCCAACTATTGACACTTGAACTTACACTTGAAAAGATGTTACATTACAATGCACATGTACCCATGTGAGACAAAACGGCTTGAGAAAGCCTTGCTAGACATCGCTATGATTTAGAAACTATTGGAAGACTAAATCTTTGACATCTTCATTGTGATTGATAGTAGTGAACTGATGCCAAGATCGGTAGTCCACAATAGTGTCCTTGTGCTCCATGGTGACATCTTTCTGGAACCTTACTCTTAAATCCATAGCATCCGGGTACACTGCTTGGGCTCCTCTTTCCAACTCATCAGAAAGCATGTGCATCATTTTCTTCAATGCGTCCAGACCAGCAACATACTTGTGTATGTTGTCTGAATTGATGGGAAAGTTTGGGCTAGTGGCAATGCGCATCAACTCGTCAAAGTACAAGTCAAGCTCTAGTTGGACTTGTGCCTTTGTCTTTCCCTGGGTGAGATTCCCAATAGATAGGATCACATCTGCACCCACCAAAACATCCATTCTCTTGAATACACGTGCATGGGAAGCCTGAGGACTAGCGATGAGTTGCAGGAGCTCTTCATAGTTTCGGATCTAACTCTGGATGTGTGACTTCAACTTGACCACTCTGGGCTTCATCATCTTAAGCAAGTGAAGTGAGGCTCCCTTGCATCTCATCATCCATGTTTTCATGTAATAAACAACATCATGCACGTTTGACAAGATACATGCTCTTCTAGTAAATCGTTGCTGCCATTCGTTGAGATGGATGGCTACCTTATGCACAGTACCAAAATTGGAATACAATGCCCGCATAACTATGTCAATGGATAATACTTCATCTAGTATTGCCTTCTTCAGTTCTTCTCGGGCAGACGTTGTCACCAAATCTCCTCCTTGCTTGGCTATTTATATCTCCTTAGTCATTCACTCATTCTCACTTATCAAAAAGCAAACACTTGAGCTAGTGGCTTCGGCATATGTTTTAGTGGCATCGACCAACATTGTTGGATATTTTTACACATTAGACACGATCACTCATTCCTCATACTGTGCAGGATATTTATGATCTTCCATAGTTGACACTCTGTGAGATTGCACAACTTTGTGTTGAGACTCATCGAATGAGATGTTGTGCATCTCTCCTTCCGGTTGATCTCCAAGGATATCAGTGTCTCCTTGGTCACTTGGGACTTACTCATCTTTTGGATGAGGTGAAGCTAGTGGGTTGACTTCTTGGTGGTGAGGCATAGGGTTGATGTCCTGCTCTAAATCATGTTGCTCCATATCCGTATACATTTGTTCAGTCACTCACTCTATCTCCTGAGCGAAGTCCTGCTCCTGTGATGGTTCACCTTGTTTGCCTGATGCCAGTTGCTCCGATGAGTCCACACTACAAGAAAAAAGGACATTGACGAGGGGTGAAAAATGTCACCATAAGCTCATTGGTGATGGTAAAAAGAGCATTTGTCACCAAAAACTGAATGTCACCAAAGGTGGCATCGCCAAAAGTATAAGTGTTGTAGTGCAATACAAAATCCATCACCAATAATGATTTATAATGATGGATAACGACCATCACCATTTCATATGAACAATGGTGATGGACCATAGCCTCCGTCATGAAAAACTGAACATCACCAAAGCTAGCATCGCCAAAAGTATATGTTTTGTAGTGACATTCAAAGTTCGATACCAATAATGATTTATAATGACAGATAGTGACTGTCACCATTGCATATGAGCAATGGTGCTGGACCATAGCCTTGGTCACCAAAAATTGAATGTCACCAAAGGTGGTATCACCAAAAGTATAGGTGTTATGGTGACATTCAAGGTCCATCAGAGATATTGATTATAGTGACGGATAATGACATTCAATGTCCATCACAAATAATTACTATAATGAAAGACAATGGCCATGACCATTTCATTTTAGCAACAATGATTTATGGTTACAGACCTTTGAGGGTCATCACTATTGATGCGTATATATGGTGGCATTTGTTGATCGTCACCATTTCATATTTTTGGTGAGGGTTGAAATATGTCACCAAAGCTCATTGGTGATGGTTAAAAGAGCCTTCATCACCAAAAATTGATCGTCGCCATTCCATATGGATGCTAGGGCATGATGGAATCGAACCACCAACCTCCTGCTTGTAACGCAGGTGCTCTTCCATTGAGCTAGCACCCTTTAAAGAATTATATTTTTTTAAATTAGACCTTGAAACTTGATAAATTGTAAATTCTACAACTTTCAATAAATTAAAGTCTCAACAATATTTACTAAACAAGCAAAGCAACATCAAATATGTAGGTCCCTACTTAATGGTTATTGAAGTTATGAAAATTGGGTGGAGGGAAAAATAGTTATGTATAAGAGAATCAATATGTTCAGTTGAATACTTAATTAGAAGTGAAACTTTGAAGACATTTATAACCTATAAATGACCTATAACTATCAAATGCACCAAATATTGGAAAGTAAATGTCATAAGTGGATATCATATGGAAGAAGAGGAGACAGGGACTTGGAACCCCTATACATCTTGGCATGCCTTAGCACTTGGCACATGTTAGCTTGTTTGACATGTCTTCGTATTATCTAGCACATCATAGCATGCCCTAGCATTCCCTAACACACCTTGGCAGTCATGACCTCACAACTAGCATTTCATTTTTCCATGACTTGGGAACCTTACATTCACTAGAACACCTTGGCACTCCCTAGTTGTCATACCCTCTATTATCCTCCATAATGTCCCAGGTTGATGATGATATTGATGGAGGTAACCACAGACCAAGCTTTTAATTTGGTAGCTAGCCCTACCAAACCAGAGAGGGCTCTCTATATGAAATCACAGCCAAGAGATGACTTAAATGTAAAGGATTTTAAGCTAGATAGCTAGGGTTAACTGGGTGTCTAACAGGTAAATCCCCTCTGCGGACAGAGGCGATCCCACTAGCCCAACATGGGTCTAGCAACAATCAATCAACACTAACACACAGGTTCCTAGTTGCAAATCAAAGATCGATGATGAGGGCCTACTTGGATTCCAATGCTAGTACTTGTAGAAGAGTCGTCGCTCCCGTTCCTTTGCTCCGGCTGATCACAATCCCCACGATCCTCGTGAACGGATACCTGCACATGCAAAGAACGACACAAATACAAGCATAAAATCCAATAGATGCAACTATATATCAGTCAGAAAGGATATAACTCAATCATCATAATAAAGACACATGAGTGGAACCATAATGATAGTCGTCTATTAATGAGTAATAAGCAGAGAAAGATACAACCAAGGTTCTGACGTTGAACCTATTCTCTGGCTGGGTGAGCAGCTATGTATGCCTTGCAATAAACCTTCTCTCTCTCAGGATTCCGGCAGCATAACCTCCCTATGCTTCAAAACCCTTACTATCACTCTAGCATTACTCCAACATTCACAAAACTAGCTTGTCTAATGCATGAGGGCCTGTTTTTATAGATGGAGAAGGGAGGAAGATTCAATGTACCAGGACGCCCATTGTGGATTGGCATTATCTCCGAAAAGCTACTGAGGATAGGTGTCAAGGATAGATGATGACTCTCGATCTCTATCCGATGGATTTTTCCCTCAAATAACTTCATGATAAGAGAGGAAAAAACATATGGGTGCGCGTTGGCCAAAAATCATTACCAAATTTAGTTGGCGCGAGTGTTTCTCTAGGACAGAGCGCCAATGGGCGCGCCCCCTTTTAAGGATCTCAGTGATTGGCGCGGATAAGACATTGTGTACCTGCGGCAATGGAAAAAGGGCACTTTTCAGGGATAATTTGCAGAAGGTGTCTTCAGGGAACATGAAGTACATACTCAGGGGAACATAATGCAAGTGTTTTTAGGCTATGTCACTGGTCACAGGTCCCAGAATGTATCCTCCAATGTACGAAAAAAGGGGTAACAGGGACGGTGACCAACGGTGACAAATTACTGTGTAACACTGGGTTTTTGGAAAATTTAGGGACTTGGAACTCTATCCACTGGTGTCTTGTCTGGCAGGGACTTTGTTGAGGAGGCAAGGACTTGGAACTCTATCTAGGATAAAGCACCTAACATGAATGACAGAAGCTCCCTAGAACAAAGTACCTCCTATCTAGAAGAGTTTCCCCTGCTCAAAATATAGAACCCTTCTCTACTGTGCACTTTTCTTAAAGATAAATTTGTGCATAAAATAGTACTAAGAAAAACACCTAAATTAAGAAAAGTGAGCATCTAAGTAAAACTATAAAGGTATAATAAATTTGGCTCTATATAATTTTGGGAAACACTAGACAAGCATGCTTTAATACAACAACAATAAGATGCCTAAAATTGACTTGATTCTTTCATCATTGCAATACCCTCACAGAAAAACTGAAATCTATAGCATGTGCCCCAAGGCTGCATACATTTGCTGAAGGTGTAGATTGAAAGGATATACTGAGATGAAGTACTATTGAAGGAGAAATACCTTAAAAATAATAGATAAAGTCTATTGTGAATTCAACCCATTTGCACACAGCCCAAAGCTTCTACTGGTACACTTCTTCGTTGAATGGAAACTACAATGTATTATAGTGCTGCTGAAGTAAAAACACCTTTAGTGCAACACAAATAAAACTCTAGCAAATATTGTCACTATGGCCTCAGTTGTCGATGATCTCATCAATATAGGTAACAACTTTGATAATTGAAAAACCAAAAGGTGAGATGCATAGATAATTTGAAATGACAAATTTGGGCATACTTTATTATTATTTAGGAGTGTTAGTATAGAAAATGCAAGGTAACTTGTTGCGTCTTTATATCACAGGCCAAGGATGCGAAGAAATACATAAAATATTAAATAGCATGGTATAAGTCGATTGCAAGTTATTTTGAAACAGGAATGGAACTTTAAATGAGAAACAGATAGTTATGGGCTTGAAATTGTCTCACAATGCACGAAAAGTCCCAAATTTGTTCACTAGAAAGAAGAAGGGTGAGTCGTTAGGTTTATGGAAGGGAAAACCCTATTCGCAGGAAGAAAACTTGAAACTAGTTGGGCATATTATTTATTTTCTTCATGTACGTGTGTGCTTCGAAAATATAACCACATCCAAAGACTTGTATAAATGCCCGCTTTAGATCAACAGATTATGCAATATACTAAAGCAAAATACAAGATCTACTTCTACAACAAACTTTGTGGAATCTTAATCGAATATGAGCAAGATCAAATAGAAAACATATAACTGAGAATGAGAAATCAATCACACATGAACACAGAAGACTAACCCGAGAAAAGCCTCAGTCTAAAACCCCAATCTTCGTATTATCATACAAGTGGAAATATGTTTAGATTACAAAAAGAATCAACTCTCAAGCTATCCTCCTCTCTCTGCAATCCCTTTGCTACTCATAGACAGTCAAAGGCTTCTAACAAACCTTCTCCTCTGCCCTCCAAGCCTCCTATTTCCTTGTGCAGTTTTCCTTGGAGTCCAGGGCTACCATCTGTGTGAATTGGCCTCTTCACACACTCACTAACATCTTATCTAACTGCGCAATCTTGAAGGAGATAATTCCTTTTGCATGGATGAGTTTCCTATATAGGAAAAATACTCCAACTGATAGTACATTGTCCCTTCCTCTGATCTCAACTGGGTCTCTGACTGAACTGACATGCATGAGTTATTTATGAGAGATATTCATTATCTAGAGATCATACCATGCATGCAAGCATTAACTAACTTGAACTCACAATTAATTCTACAAACTGTTGAACTAATCTATCTATTGACTTAACTCAGTTAACTGAGCTAACTAATTACAACTCAATTTACAACTCATCCTTATCCTTTAATGATGGATAAATCCTAATCATGTGATAAATTGCATGTCCCCACATAGACTTCATGTTTGATTTTCTACAACTAATTAACTCAAGATGAATTAATTAATTATTTTACAAACAACTGCTAAGATCAAATTCGAATTTTACTTCTCAATTTTAGGTCAGGGACTAATTGAAATTGGAATCCATCTAGAAATTCTATTTATAGCAATGTTATTTTTAGCACTTCCATTTTCATTCCTTGTTCCTATGTCCAACACTAGTACCCGAACTATTATTTATAGTAGTGCTATTTTTAGAATTTCTTGTTGCTATTTTCAACACTCCCTCTCAACAAGAGAAGAATTCTACTCAAACCTGATATTGAACCTTTGGAATGTTTTGCATGCAACACTTCTCCCAAGTGTTTTTTCTCCAGCAACTCTAGAAACAAAAAATCTCCCAACTGACCTCCCTGTTGGGCTACAAACATCCTCTGATGCTGAAGCTTCCTCTTCCACTGACAAGTGCTCCATTTATGACCTCTGATATGCTGCAACACTCCATGCATCTCGCACCATTGCATACCTTCCTATGCCATCCTACATTGGTGCAACACTCCTGTGCTTCTCGCGTTGTTATAGCCTACTAGCTTTGCACTATCTTGGGATTTCTGCATTGTAGCTCTCTCTACTACTCCATCCATATCTACCTCTACCCTCTCAACCAGTCCTGCTACTCCTCGTCGAGGCTCCCGTAGCAAGTTCTAATCAAAGAGGTTGGGTACCTCAATGATCTTGCCCTTATTCCAGCCTACTTGGGACTGTCACTCCACATTTCCCCATCTCTGACCTGGAGGTATGGATGCATGTGATCCCTTTGACCACTTGGCTTGAAATTTCCCCCTTTTAGAGGTCTCTGCATGAGTGGATGCCTCCACTCTGTCTCCTCTCAGCTTCTCCAGTTGTCGCCACTCCATAACCTCTTGAAGTTGCTTCACCAATTGTGGCTCCTCCACAATTTTCTGAGACTTGTTCTGGCGCTACATGTTGAGAGGTAATGTACTCACCCTCTCAACCACCAAGTCTCCATTAGTTGCCTTACTCCTCAAGGCTTTGCATGTATTTTGAACCTCAAGATCGTACAGGTTCTTGACTCGTGAACTGATCTGCTCCACCTGTCTCATGATGATGTGTCAAAGGAAAACCTTTCCCTTACTGAAGACTACATCATAGCCTTTGTCTTCCAACATTGTGATCGACACCAAATTTTTCCTCAGTCCTACTACATACTTGACATCAGTCAAGGTAATGCAAGCTCCATGCTCCCTCTGAAAAAAAATCGTGCCTACACCTGAGACACCATAATTTTCATCATTACCCATCGCTATGAGTATCTGGAGATCTTTCTCCTCCAAGGTACTAAGCAAAATCCTATCACCGGTCATGTGGAGTCAAGAAACCAGCCACATCCCACCATGGATGAAACCATGCATGCAAAGAGTGTGAAATTCAACTCGAACTACGAGGCCAATGCCTCACCTTTAGATCCTTCCTTGGATCCCATCTTGGATTTCTTCAGTGGACAATTTGTAGCAAAATGGCCAACCTCATGACAACGAAAGCATCACACTTTCGATTTTTCAAACTTCTTCCCACCATGGGAAGAACTTAGTTTGGGATGAGAATCCTTCTCCTTCCCTTTCTTTCCCTTACTCACTAAGGCGCAATTTTCTTCATCCTCCTTGGATGAAGAACCATCTCTGGTGCTTCTTCTTATCTCCTCCTACATCAGATCCGACCAAAGTCGTTCCAAATCTAGAAGTTTCTCTCTTCCATTTACCAAGTCTTGGTAGCTATACCAGCTCTTAGGAAGATCGAGGAGAGTAAGACTCACCATGTCATCATCGGCTGTCATGATCCCTACACTTCCAAGCTCATCCCTGTAGGTGGTGAGCTTGTTCAGATATATAGAGATCATGTCACCCTTTTTGCACTTGATTTTCTGAAGCTTGTCTTTCAGCACCAACTTCCTCTGATTGTTTTTGTTATGATATAGATCTTTCAATGTTTTCCACATTGAAAACAGTGTCTCCTCCCCATGGAGACTCGAGACTATGTGGTCTTGAACTCCCTCCAGAAGGATTCTCCTTGCTCTAACGACACATTTCTTCCATTCCACCAATTCTATAGCATTAGCCACTACTAGCTTGGGGACTTCTTGATCAATGAAGTCCTTTAGATTGTTGTCCTCTAATATTTCTTCCATATGATCCTTCCAGGCTATATAATTCGAGCTGCCATCAAGGGCATACTCGAGTCTTAAATCGTTGAATGCCATTGGTGAAATTGAGATGTGATAAGAACACGAGCTTTATATACAGGAACTTCAAACTTTGAAACTCTCCCTTCTTGTATACTTTTCTTCACTTTGATCATCTTTGCTCTGATACCATGTAGAAATTCCCATTGTAGATCAATAGGTTATGCAACATACTAAAGCAAAATACAAGATCTACTTCTACAACAAACTTTGTAGAAGCTTAATCGAATATGGGCAAGATCAAATAGAACACATATAACTGAGAATGAGAAATCAATCACACATGAACACAAAAGAATAACCCAAGGAAAGCCTCAGCCTAAAACCCCAATCTCTGTATTATCATATAAGTGGAAATATGTTCATATCACAAAAAGAATCAACTCTCAATTTATCTTGCTCTCTCTGTAATCCCTCTGTTGCTCATAGATAGTCAAAGGATTCTCACAAACCTTCTCCTTAGCCCTCCAAGCCTCCTATTTTCTTGAACAGTTTTCCTTGGGGTCCAGTGTTTCCACCTGTGTGAATTGGCCTCTACACACACTCACTAACCTCTGATCTAATTACGCAATCCTGAAGGAGATAATTCCTTTTGCATGGATGAGTTTCCTATATAGGAAAAATCCTTCAATTGATAGTACACTATCCCTCCCTCTAATCTCAATTGGGTCTCTGACTGAAATGACATGCATGAGTTATTTATGAGAGAATATTCAGTTATCTGGAGAGCAGCAGTTACATTCATGTAAGCATTAACTAACTGAACTCACAATTAATTCCACAAACTGTTGGAACTAATCTAACTACGACTTAACTCAGTTAACTGATCTAAATAATTACAACTCAATATTACAACTCATCCTTATCTCTTTAATTGATGGATAAATTCCTCAATCAATGGGATAATTGTTGCATGTCCCCACATACACTTCATTTTTTATTTTCTACAACTGATTAACTCAAGATGAATTAATTAATTATTTTACAAACAACTGCTAAGATCAAATTCGAATTTTACTTCTCAATTTTAGTTCAAGGACTAACTAAAATTGGAATCCATCTCGAAATGCTATTTATAGCAATGCTATTTTTAGCACTTCCATTTTTCATTCCTTGTTGCTATGACCAACACTAGTACTTGAACTGCTATTTATAACAGTGCTATTTTTAGCATTTCTTGTTTCTATTTTCAACAAGACTCAATAACAACTCTGGTAGTTTATAGATGTGAAGCACTTCTGAGAAAACCCATCGCTTAATGACAATTGAGCAAGGAATATGTCGACGGATTCAATCTTGCACTCAGTCATAAAAAGGAAGTTGGGGTATCCAACATCTTGCCAACAAACTGACCCTGAGTATAATGTGAAATGTAGGTTAACTGTGAAACCTCTTTCCCACTTTGTAGTATTGTTCCCTCTTGAATTCCAAGAGGTATTTGGCTACTTAGATCCATAAAACTCGTTCCAGGTAAACTCTGCATGATACAACTGTGATGTGCAAGATTGACACACACTCTAGTATCCCTCTAAAAGAGGGTAAGTCAAAA
>APFE030331919.1:0-19332 GCA_000404065.3 Pinus taeda
GAGGAAAACTTATTAGTCCATGAAGAAGCACGAGAATTCTGTAATCTTATTCTTCAGCCATCGAATCCACATTTAGACAGTCCAAACACAAATGTTCTAGCAAGCTCTGTTTATTAAATCTCTTAGAGCATACACAGCAAGTCTCAACATGAGATTATGGATCAAACACCTCTCACCCTTTGAACAACGAACAACGTTGTTTAAATAGGCAATATTTACATGCTGGCCCTTGAGCCACTGTCAAGTTAAAAGAACATCACTGAAAACATATCTAACAAAACAGATCCCAAAGATATCTGTAGCAATAAAGTTTTTAAATGCTAAGTTGTGCTGGTAATGAATGCATCAAATATCTAAAACAGGTGTTCTTGGGCAGATGGAAACTGAAGTTATGCAAGTGAAGGCTACGTATGAGAGAGCAGCCTCAAAATAGTTGAATGGTGGTCCTGGAGCTGTGCGCTGGCCTCATGGCCATAACTCTGTAATTACTGCACATGGAATCCTTTGTCGGTATTGTTTAGGCGGTTCCATAAAATAATCTTCGCCTTTTAGATTGTGGCGGTGGCTGTCCCTTTAGTAAGTTGAGTTGCCCCTTCACATCCAAATTGATATGATCCTCACTTTGCATGGATGATTGATTCAAGCCCACACTGAAATCTGCGATTTTTGCTGACGTGCTGCTGCTTCTGAGCGCATTTTCAAATGGCCTCTCTCAGATTCACTTAAGGGTGGGTTGCATATTTAATTTGCGCCAAACTAAGCCAGATCCAACACTTCCTCCCCCTACTGTGATTCCTAAACGCCGAAGCAATGAAGCCATATCTTTGCAATTAGATGTAATTTCCTCAAGTTCCGAGGTTATTTCACCACGAAACTGTTCTTTCAGATCCATTGTTAGCTCCTCCTTTTTCTGGGTTGCCCAAATTTCTTCAAGACGCCGCTTTTGATGTCTCTCCATCTCTAGCACACATTCAACTTCTGCTCTTTTTCTCATATGCAACTGTTGCACCTCCTTTGCCTGTTGTTGTAATTCCAGTTGTTGGTGTGTCCACTCTTCTTCATCGCCATGTTTGAACTCAGAAGTTTCCTTTAATTTTTCACGATCACCAATCAATTCTCTCAGACTCTTAGTCACACCTGATTCTGAACTAACTCCTTTAGAAGTGCCGAAAAAATGCACGTTCTCGTCTTCTGGGCATTGATGACATGCAATATCTGGCAAAGGTTCCTTTGTTCTATCCTTCTTACCACTTCCATCAAGTTTGTTTGTGTCTCTACAATGATCTAACTCAACTGTACCCTCATGAAGTGGTACATCACCAAAAGAAGTGCACATCCCAGATGTAGATGGGTTCTCTTTATCAAGGCTCTTGGACATTCTATGCACAATCACATTTATTGGATATGAAGTATCATTCATAGCAATTTCACTCTCAAAATTAGATGGATTTCTCAGCTTCTGCCCAACATTCACATATTCAAAATGATCATCTTGCCAAATTCTTGTGAATTCTGGCCCATCGCCCCTATAAGGACTATTTGTTCCAAGATTTGAACCAGACACACTAGGCTCCACTTCAACCTCATGCTGGATGTGCTTTAAGCCCTGGGCACTTCGTTTCCGCAAAGCTGCTTCTTCCAACTTTTGGCGTATTTCCCCATGAGTTGCTTCCAGAATTTCGCAATCAGAACTATCAGTATTCAAATCTTGAACATTTCTATAATATCCTGAAGAACTTTGCTTGTGATGTATTTGAGTACCTCTCATTGAAGTAAACGGTGGTTGGCTGCCATATTCAAACACAACTTGACAATCATCATCGTCGTCAGAAAGATATGTAGATTGGGAACTACGTGGCCAAGCATTAGGATTCTGCTCTTCAGTTTGCTTGGATAAGGAACTTGTACTTTCATTAGAACTAGAATCACTTTCTATGCTTTCATCATCACCATCTAGTTCTGTATCAGAAATTACATTGCCAGAATTAATTTCTATACATGAATCATGGTCATCTTGTTCATTATCTGAACTTACATCACAAGTACTTGTCCTAGTGTCATCATCCTCATTGTCAATAATAACAACATTATCCATGGGAATATTCCTACCACATGAACCAGTCCTTGGTACTAAAGATCTGACCAGCTTTTCTACTTTTATCTTTTGGTTGAATCTTCCAATGTACCCATTGAACACTTCAGAGATTCTCTCCATGAATGCAAACTATATATTTTTTCCTTGCAGTGACTTGAGCTTCCTTCATCTACCTTAGCCTTTGAACAATTCCCGGTAACTCCTCTTCCAGATTGTGATCCTTGATCCTCGTTATTTGCAGAAGATGATGCTACATGTTTTGTAGAAGGATCTCTTTCAGTGAATGATTTCATTTTCCCAAGCAATCTTTGCCCCCTCCAGCCTGGAACTTCATGATCCGAAGATTTTGAGGTAGCACCCATTACAACTAATTCTAAGCCTCACTAAGCCCAGATGCTCTCAATGTGCCCCGTCAGAAAAATTGCAATTTGCAGCAGGTGAGCTTGCTTCCTCTCGTAAGTCATATCCTAGCACAACCATGTAGCTGTGGTACACTCTGACCTGAGTCACTTTCATTTGCAAAAGATATAGAACATCTCCATGAATTCTATGGAAATGGCAGACATTAAAATTCCACTTTCGGTGCAATATGCTGCTACAACCTCAACTCTCCTCTTCAAAATGAAAGTTTGAAATTCCAAAACGCAAATGAAGACATTGCCCATTTCTGTAGCAGGTAGTGTAGAGTCGTGCTTATCTTGATAGTGGTTTTCTCTTTTAGTGACCACCTTCAAATATTCATGCAGAATTTACTGACAACTCTACTCAGGCATAGTCCTCAAAGGAACAAAGCTATAGACCATTTTTCCGTATTAATTCAGCTATAATTCGTTGTAATTTACTGATCTCAGCATCCCTCTCTTCAATTACTTTCATCAGTCGCTCTTGCTCCTTCAGATGGACACAATTGTTACATTCCTTTACGAAATTATTCTCACATAGAATTTCCTGATTTGTGCTCCTGTCATGTTTTATTTTCGTGCTATTTTGTAATGTCTCTTCTTCTGTGTCTGCGCTACATATATAGCCAATGCTTTCACTAGGCCTCTTCCTTGTCAAAAGAACTAAATCATTTTTGCGCTCATCTAACTTTCATCAGCCACAACTTCTTTCTTGATGTTATAGTCTTTCTGTGAGAGACCTTCTTAAAATAATTTGGTTTCATGCTCCTGCAAATACTCCTTATGGTTGAGGTCTACCTTCCAATCATCGATCCAAGCAGAGGTAAAGATATGAAGAGTATGGTGGCCCTCAGGAGCTAGTGAGGGATCCAAAACAGTTGGAATGCTAAGAAAAACGCTTCCATCTGAGAGCCTTAAACCCACAACTTTTTCATCTTCAAGAATAATATCTGTGACATTTGCCTTGTAGAAAATTGTCCCACCATAATCCACTAAACCCTTAGCCAGATGTTTAGCAATTCCACCAACACCACCAACTGGGTAATTTATCCATCCAAAATGTCTATCACATAGGACCAATCTTGTATTTATCATCGGTGTCTGCAAGGTACTCACTGTTCTCACAATGAAGCACTCCGTATCAATGAAATACAGTAAATTTGGATCTTTTATATACTTCCGGGCTATGTCTCCTGCATTTTGTGGCAAGTAATAGGCTAGTGTCAAGCACTCCAATGGCTTCTAAAAAAAACTGGCCAAAAGGATTCAATGGTTCCTCCAATGACTTTAGTTCCAGTGAGTTCAAAGAATTAAATACCTTCCAACATTCATTGTAAAATTGGGAGATCCCTTCCTTTTCATGTGGGAAATAACCAGTAAGTTCAACAACAAAATCCTCAAATTTTCTTTGAACACGAACAGAAATACCATCAGGCAAATGGTAATGGACAATTGTTGGATCAGGTAATAACTCCATATTGCAACCAACAACTTCCAATTCTTTTGTGGTTAAATTTATAGATCCCTGCACAACCAAACCACTGGACATTCCAATACTAACCATTTGAAGAATGAACTCTTGTGCTCCATCTTTTCTGGGTCTCGGTCATCACACTGGTCTGTCTCAAATGTTTTGCAGACAAGGTTTGTGCCCTCCTTGCCTCAGTAGCAAGTATGGAACATTGCGGCATGCATAGTATGACATATTTGGCCTGTAAACATATCGATCATGAAAGATTAATACCTACTATGAGCAGGAGGCTAACAGTGGCTCCACTTGGGGATGGCTTTTCCTTGTGAAAAGTCAAGAACAGCAGGTCAGAATGCCTTAGTCTTTAATTGTTGCTGTTCTATTCAAAATTCCCTTTGCCGTCTGCCTTATTAATCCTACCTACCTATCGTAACCAGCACTTACTTTGCTGTTAGGTGAAATCAAATAACCAATGCAGCCACATAAGCAACTGTAGAAAGAGATGAATTGGCTGACTGATTGTTAATGAACTTGGAAGCACTATTCGGTCATGTGCCCCCATAATCAAAATTGTGGTATAGAAAGGCCACTGTTGATGTATTTTGTCCTCAAAGAGAAAGCATGCTAAAGAACTTGAGTTAAGAAGCAGTTCCATGTAGTCTGCTATAGGATCAATAAAAACATCATGTGGGATAGCTTCTTCCGGGCCTTCTTGGTTGGATGGAACAGTTGCATCCTTGGTAATAAGCCCTGCAACTAAATCTTCAGTCTTTGCCTTGGAAACATAATTATCCTCAATCTGTAAGTCAGAAGGTAGTACTATTTCCTCATGACGTGGGGAAGGAAGATTTTGAAAAAATTCTTCAGGACCTCGAAAATGATATGACTGGATTTGAGATTGCAAGAGTTCAATTTCATTTTCATATCTTTCAACAACTAAATCAAGAAAAAGGTTATGCGATCCTCCTGCTGTTTTTAACAACACCAATCTGAAAAATTCTTCATCAAGCTCAAATTCTGATAAACTCTCCCTGAATACATCTAAAGCTTTATCAAATGAAAGATCTTCCACGAACCCGGTCATTGTGTCTTACTGATAATGCTTTGGAATATGGACTATTTGGTTGTAGAATTGGTTCGTTCCTCAGTGGAGTCTTGAATGAAAATGAAGTGGAGTCGCCAGGTGGATGCCTTTACTTTGGAGCGCCTGATCTCTATCCACCATCAAAGATCAGAACTAAACATGAAAAGATCTGAAGAAAAGGAGCACTTTCTCCAGAAAGCGGGGTTTATAGTGATGAACAAAATGATTCAGGTCCCCAGTGGAGTCGCCATTATGTTAACACTCAGGTTGTCCCTGGCTCCTTAAGGGATACGGCCGAGGTAACCACAGACCAAGCTTTGGACTGTTGGTCCTAGCCTACCAGCAGTCAGAGAGGGCTCTCTCTTCGGGATTTAGCTTTTCTTTAGGAAATGATTTCAGGCCAGTTATTATGCACAGGGGTTTTTGTTTGAGTTTGGCGGGATGGTTGATCTACTCAGGTAGAGTTGGCATGCAAAGCGCAAGAGGTTTAGAACATTGGGCATGGAGTCAAGTATGTGGACTGAAGGATGTGTTTTCTTTGGCAAAGAAGGGACTACAGAGCAGGATAGCTACACAAGGAATAATATCAGGTTTGAATGAGGATGAAACAGATGTCAGGGAATGAAAGACAACTAAGTAGTTTTCATTCATGCTAACAGAAGGAACGTGACTGAAGATTCTATAGGAGCAATTAAGAAATTCCTACAATTATTCATATACGGAGGAAACTAGTGCAAATATGAGCCTAAAAGGAATTCATATTCATGGGCTAATTTAGAAGGAAAACATAGAGAAAAAACAGGAATTGAGGACAGAGCACGGCTAAGTGACATCTAAACTATTCTTTCTTCCTGCAAGTTTATATCATGACACAGATATGATAGCAAACATAGCAACTGTAGAAAGAGATGAGGAAAACTTATTAGTCCATGAAGAAGCACGAGAATTCTGTAATCTTATTCTTCAGCCATCGAATCCACATTTAGACAGTCCAAACACAAATGTTCCAGCAAGCTCTGTTTATTAAATCTCTTAGAGCGTACACAGCAAGTCTCAACATGAGATTATGGATCAAACACCTCTCACCCTTTGAACAACGAAAAACGTTGTTTAAATAGGCAATATTTACATGCTGGCCCTTGAGCCACTGTCAAGTTAAAAGAACATCACTGAAAACATATCTAACAAAATAGATCCCAAAGATATCTGTAGCAATAAAGTTTTTAAATGCTAAGTTGTTCTGGTAATGAATGCATAAAATATCTAAAACAGGTGTTCTGGGGTAGCTGGCAACTGAAGTTATGCAAGTGAAGGCTTCGTATGAGAGAGCAGCCTCAAAATGGTTGAACGGTGGTCCTGGAGCTGTGCGCTAACCTCATGGCCCTAACTCTGTAATTACTGCACATGGAATCCTTTGTCGGTATTGTTTAGGTGGTTCCATAAAATAATCTTCGCCTTTTCGATTGTGGCGGTGGCTGTCCCTTCAGTAAGTTGAGTTGCCCTTTCACATCCAGATTGATATGATCCTCACTCTGCATGGATGATTGATTCAAGCCCACACTGAAATCTGCGATTTCTACTGACGTGCTGCTGCTTCTGAGCGCATTTTCAAATGTTCTCTCTCAGATTCACTTATGGGTGCGTCGCATATTTAATTTGCGCCAAACTGAGCCAGGTCCAACACTTCCTCCCCGTACTAGGATTCCTAAACACCGAAGCAATGAAGCCATATCTTTGCAATTAGATGCAATTTCCTCAAGTTCCGAGGTTATTTCACCACGAAACTATTCTTTCAGATCCATTATTTGCTCCTCCTTTTTTTGGGTTGCCCAAATTTCTTCAAGACGCCGCTTTTGACATCTCTCCATCTCTAGCACACGTTCAGGTTCTGCTCTTTTTCTCATACGCAACTATTGCACCTCCTTTGCCTATTATTGTAATTCCAGTTGTCGGCGTGTCCACTCTTCTTCATCGGCACGTTTGAACTCAGAAGTTTCCTTTAATTTTTCACGATCACCAATCAATTCTCTCAGACTCTCAGTCACACCTGATTCTGAACTAACTCCTTTAGAAGTGCCGACAAAATGCAGGTTCTCCTCTTCTGGGCATTGAGGACATGCAATATCTGGCAAAGGTTCCTTTGTTCTATCCTTCTTACCACTTCCATCTGGTTTGTTTGTGTCTCTACAATGATCTAACTCAACTGTACCCTCATGAAGTGGTACAGCCCCAACAGAAGTGCACACCCCAGATGTAGATGGGTTCTCTTTATCAAGGCTCTTGGACATTCTATGCACAGTCACATTTATTGGATATGAAGTATCATTCATAGCAATTTCACTCTCAAAATTAGATGGATTTCTCAGCTTCTGCCCAACATTCACATATTCAAAATGATCATCTTGCCAAATGGTTGTGAATTCTAGCCAATCACCCCTATAAGGACTATTTGTTCCAAGATTTGAGCCAGACACACTAGGCTCCACTTCAACCTCATGTTGCATGTGCTTTAAGCCCTGGGCACTTCGTTTCCGCAAAGCTGCTTCTTCCCACTTTTGGCGTATTTCCCCGTGAGTTGCTTCCAGAATTTCGCAATCAGAACTATCAGTATTCAAATCTTGAACATTTCTATAATATCCTGAAGAACTTTTCTTGTGATGTATTTGAGTACCTCTCATTGAAGTAAACAGTGGTTGGCTGCCATATTCAAACACAACTTGACAATCATCATCGTCGTCAGAAAGATCTGTAGATTGGGAACTAGGTGGCCAAGCATTAGGATTCTGCTCTTCAATTTTCTTGGATAAGGAACTTGTACTTTCATTAGAACTAGAATCACTTTCTATGCTTTCATCATCACCATCTAGTTCTGTATCAAAAATTACATTGCTAGAATTAATTTCTATACATGAATCATGGTCATCTTGTTCATTATCTGAACTTACATCACAAGTACTTGCCGTAGTGTCATCATCCTCATCGTCAATAATAACAACATTATCCATGGGAATATTCCTACCACATGAACCAGTCCTTGGTACTGAAGATCTGACCAGTTTTTCTAATTTTATCTTTTCGTTTGCATCTTCCAATGTACCCATTGAACACTTCAGAGATTCTCTCCATGAATGCAAACTATATATTTTTTCCTTGCAGTGACTTGAGCTTCCTTCATCTACCTTAGCCTTTGAACAATTCCTGGCAACTCCTCTTCCAGATTGTGATCCTTGATCCTCCTTATTTACAGAAGATGATGCTACATGTTTTACAGAACGATCTATTTCAGTGAATGATTTCATTTTCCCAAGCAATCTTTGCCCCCTCCAGCCTGGAACTTCATGAGCCGAAGATTTGGAGGTAGCGCCCGTTACAACTAATTCTAAGCCTCACTAAGCCTAGATGCTCTCAATGTGCCCCGTCAGCAAAATTGCAATTTGCAGCAGGTGAGCTTGCTTCCTCTCGTAAGTCATATCCTAGCACAACCATGTAGCTGTGGTACACTTTGACCTGAGTCACTTTCATTTGCAAAAGATATAGAACATCTCCATAAATTCTCTGGAAATGGCAGACATTAAAATTTTACTTTCGGTGCAATATGCTGGTACAACCCCAACTCTCCTCTTCAAAATGAAAGTTTGAAATTCCAAAACGCAAACGAAGACATTGCCCATTTTTGTAGCAGGTAGTGTAGAGTCGTGCTTATCTTGATAGTGGTTTTCTCTTTTAGTGACCACCTTCAAATATTCATGCAGACTTTACTGACAACTCTACGCAGGCATAGTCCTCAAAGGAACAAAGCTATAGACCATTTTTCCGTATTAATGCAGCTATAATTCGTTGTAAATTACTGATCTCAGCATCCCTCTCTTCAAGTACTTTCATCAGACGCTCTTGCTCCTTCAGATGGACACAATTGTTACATTCCTTTACGAAATTATTCTCACATAGAATTTCCTGATTTGTGCTCCTGTCATGTTTTATTTTCTTGCTATTTTGTAATGTCTCTTCTTCTGTGTCTGCTCTACATATATAGTCAATGCTTTCACTAGGCCTCTTCCTTGTCAAAAGAACTAAATCATTTTTGCGCTCATCTAACTTTCATCAGCCACAGCTTCTTTCTTGATGTTATAGTCTTTTTGTGAGAGACCTTCTGAAAATAATTTGGTTTCATGCTCCTACAAATACTCCTTATGGTTGAGGTCTACCTTCCAATCATCGATCCAAGCAGAGGTAAAGATATGAAGAGTATGGTGGCCCTCAGGAGCTAGTGAGGGATCCAAAACAGTTGGAATGCTAAGAAAAATGCTTCCATCTGAGAGCCTTACACCCACAACTTTTTCATTTTCAAGAAGAATATCTGTGACATTTGCCGTGTACAAAATTGTCCCAGCATAATCCACTAAACCCTTAGCCAGATTTTTAGCAATTCCACCAACACCACCAACTGGGTAATTTATCCCTCCAAAATGTCTATCACATAGGACCATGCTTGTATTTATCATCGGTGTCCGCAAGGCACTCACTGTGCTCTCAATGAAGCACTCTGTATCAATGAAATACAGTAAATTTGGATCTTTTATATACTTCCGGGCTATGTCTCCTGCATTTTGTGGCAAGTAATAGGCTAGTGTCAAGCACTCCAATGGCTTCTAAAAAAAACTGGCCAAAAGGATACAATGGTTCCTCCAATGACTTGAGTTCCAGTGAGTTCAAAGAATTAAATACCTTCCAACATTCATTGTAAAATTGGGAGATCCCTTCCTTTTCATGTGGGAAATAACCAGTAAGTTCAACAACGAAATCCTCAAATTTTCTATGAACACAAACAAAACTACCATCAGGCAAATGGTAATGGACAGTTGTTGGATCAGGTAATAACTCCATTTTGCAACCAACAACTTCCAATGCTTTTGTGATTAAATTTATAGATCCCTGCACAACCAAACCACTGGACATTCCAATACCAACCATTTGAAGAATGAACTCTTGTGCTCCATCTTGTCTGGGTCTCGGTCATCACACTGGTCTGTCTCAAATGTTTTGCAGACAAGGTTTGTGCCCTCCTTGCCTTAGTAGCAAATATGGAACATTGCGGCACTCACAGTATGACATATTTGGCCTGTAAACATATCGATCATGAAAGATGAATACCTGCTATGAGCAGGAGGCTAACACTTCTCTTGAAATTTTTTTGGGAAGGAAAGGAGGTTGAATTGAGGGGTATGAAAGGAAAACTTGGAAAGATAATCAACTCTAAAAGCATGACAAAGCTTCTAAATAAAGAACAACGCGGTGTAATTGAACAATTATGTTCACTAGAGGATCCCACATGGAAATCATGTATTTCTCCAAATATCCAAAACGTTTGGACAATCATTCCAAGGTATTTGAGACTCACAAAAGCCACCCACCTATTCGTGATCATGATCATGATATTCATTTGATTCCATGAAATGTTCCTCCAAACATCAAGCCTTACATATATCCATGTGCCCAAAGGAGTGGGAACTCATTCAAAATTTGTAGAAGATCCCAGTTCAAACAGTATTGTGAGAACTTGAGAAGGAAGGAAAAATCATATTGGAACCTGAAGCAGTCACAGAACCAAGAAATTGAAAGCTATAAAATAGATCAATTGCAGAGTATCTCACCAAGTGGAAGAACTTTCCCACTGAAGATTCCACATGGGAGGACAAAAATTTATACAAAAGCATCAAGAACTACTCAAGTGTTCAGGACAACACTTTTTGAAGGAGAGGGGCATGTTATGTCCCTATACTACTAATGTAACCCCTTATTGTTATTAGTACAACCCCCTTATTATATTGTTATGCCCATGTAGTACCCATATTGTTATTATTGTGGCCCATAGATGCCCACTATTGTTATTATTTTGCCCTTACATTATTATTGTTATGTCGGCTCTGATTATATTATGACCCCTTAGACTCCTATATATAGAAAGGAGGTCTTGTCATTTGTATCATCCAAGAATTGTTCATTTGTGTAATCTAAAGGAGGTTGCCTCCTCAAAGAGGGTGAATCCAGAGGCCTTTATCTCTCTTTTCTATATTTTTGTGAGCTAGTTTCATAACAGATCCAGTAACAACAATAAATAATCATCAATTTGTAACAACAACTTAATCAACACTTTTTAACAGTGAGAAACCACAACAATTTGTAGCAGCAGTAAGTAACAACAATAACACTAAAATTTGGTAAAGATATATGATGTCTACCATTGAGTAACAAGGGCTCGTATTAAATAAATCGTGCAAATATCATGAGTAATAGCAATACACTAATCACATAGAAAATTAGTAACATCAATCAACTTCAATTCAAAAAATCAAATTCACAACCCACAAGCTAATGGAATAAATAGGTTGACCCTTCCTCCTTAACAAGGAGATGGAGCAAAACTCATAGGATATAGGTTTCACAATGATTCATAAAATGATCCAAAAACTTGTGGAGTCTTGCATTAATTGTAAAAGAAAAATATAGAAGCACATTCTAAAATAAACTAATGTGAACATCCTTCTCGGGGTAGGGAGATCCCCTTTTCTAGGTTTTACCTTACATCTGATCTTGGCAATAAATTGATATATGAATAGTCTTGAGAATACTTCGATTCTCAAATTATCCAAATAAATTTAATTTGGTGTTATTTATTAACCAATTACAGCAAATTAAATACAATAAGGTCATTACCAGAATGGATACCTCAATTAGAAAACCACGAAAAAATTAGGGATCATACCCACCATGGCAAATAGGCCACATCATTTAGGAGAAATAGATCCCCATCACTAGAGAAAACCATGTTGACCATTTTAGGTAACAACATACATAATAGTAACCCAAAATTACATCAACATTTTTGCAATAATGACATGGTAGAATAAGGGAATCTTGGTATATTGGAGTAATAAAAAAATGGAATTATGAAGTAACAACATGATAGGGTTATGGAGTAACAATGTCGTGTCAACCTGGAGTAAGAACATCATGACAATATAGAGTAACAAGATCCAGAAAATAATGGAGTAACAACATCCTAGGCCATTCGGGTCATTTTGTATACATTTTTTCAACATATTGTTAATAATAACACCCAAGACAACTATTCTCCTTTCAAATGAATGTGAAATTAAGTGGCTTAGAGTGACATATAGACTGGGCAAACCTTAATCAAAAGATAGGATATTGGATAGAAAGTATGTGGATATTGAGGATAAAATAGACAAAAACATAAGGAAAAAGATGATAAAGATAAGATAATTCCCTAACCCAATAGATATCTATTGGATTATGTCTAGAACCATCATTCACTAGCAATTCTAGTCATTTGGAGTGGATTATGGTCTCTCTCTTTTCTTTCTTGTATGAGATTGCTTACCTTTGATGCTTTAGTGTTTTTTTGTGATGGAAGATCCAAATAAGATCTCAGGTATTTGAAGCTTGATCCAGTTATTTGATTAGTAATTGTTTCTTGATTGTTTAAGAAAAATTAAGGAAAATTGAATTTGTTTTATAGGTATTGGTTCTTTGTAGGTTTGGATTTGTTTTCCTTGTAGAAACATTTAGGGATTTTGTTTCTTTGGATTCCTTGATTATATTTCAAATTCAAACTGCCTTTTCCATTTTTACTTGTGTGCCTTTGTTGGCCACATTTCTTCCTTTATCAAAGTTCTATTTGGTGCTTTTGAATTCTTGTGGGTGAAATTTCATATTTAGTGATCTTCAATTGGAACTAATGAAATAATGATTAGGTTTCTTTGAATACTTGGATTTTTTGAGTGTTTATTGAGACATGGTGAGGTGTATTTTACCACTTGGAAAAAGATAAGGATTTATATCCTTCTCCCCTAGAATAATTTTCATCGAATTGAAAAGAGAGTAGATGCCTCATATAGTGTGCATATTGATGAGAACCAGTATTGCAGCAAGAATGCTGCAACTCCTGGGGCTACCAGCTTTACTTTATCAACCCAGGGTTCATACAAACTTGGAGGTGGCAGTACTGTTTACAAAAGTAAAAGTGATGGTTCTACCTTTTGTCACTATTCAGCTGAGGAGAGGCCACTAGGGTTTTCAAGCCAAACTTCTATGGATTCAGAAGAATCTTGTTTACTAATGAAAGAAAGAGAAATACAGTCTAGGAGAAAGCTTGTCTACTGCAATAAGGAAACGGGCCGAAATCCAATGCTAAGAACACACCATTTCCCAACTACCTGCTGAGAAACTATACTTTACAAGAATTCCAATCTAACATGTATGAAATGCTACTATCCTAAGCATGAGAGTTCAAAACATCAAACATTACTACTACACATGTAAAGCACTGAAATAAATCTGTTTTTTCTTTTTATTCTTTTTATGGAAAACAAGTGTCAAAGATAATCTCTTTTGGTGATGTGACAGGTAGCTAGGGATGCTCGTGGATGATTGGAAGGTTTTGGAGACCCTTAGATGACCTTCTATGGATTCCTGGAGGTTTTCCCTCAATTCGGCCTCAAAACAAACCACTACAGGAAAACCTATAGGATGTCCTAAAAACATACAGGATTCCCCGTATTTCTATAGGATACAAATGAGACAGAAACAATGGGTGTTGGAGGTGATGGAAGGCTTAGGGAAGGTGGTTGGTGGATGGAATGGAGTGAGAAAATTCCTAGGATCACTTAGAGCTCAATACCAAGGTTGGGAGATGGTTAGATTTTCTCAACATGCTTGGGGAAGTTTCCATGTAAAATGGTGAAATTGGTGAAGGTCTTAGTGAAAGAAAGGAATGATTATGGATGGATGAATTTGGAAGAAGGATTATTTCTATGAAATATTTCTCTACTTTTGAAGCACCTGCACTGCATCAAACAATGATATTTTCCCAAAAATCATGTAAACAAGAAGAATTTTGATGAGCTAGAAAAACTGAGTTTAATGAGCTAGATGTCTACTTCATGCATGAGGAAAATTTGTAGAGTAAGATGAAGCCATTGATGAGATCTACTGTAACACTGAGAATGGAAGAAATGGTAATTAAATCATACACTTGTAAATTGATCAAATGAATGTTCAAGTACAGAAAACTCTAAATTCTATGAGAAAGTAGAAATCTGTGTTTTTGGGGCTGCATAGGGGTCCTTTCATCAAATATGATCCCTAAAATAGGAAGTGAGGCGAAGAAAACTATTGATAAATTTTTGGTTTTCCTTTTATCCATTCTAACCTACTGCTGAAGTAAAGAACAAATGGAAGCAAACTAATAAACAAACTAATCAAATCTACACTACTTGCAATGAAATACTTCTCAAGAAAATTTAACCATGAATCTATGAAACTAATCTAAGCATACAAATACAAGAAGAGGAGCCTTTGCTGCTAGGGATGGGCCCTAATCCAATATCTTTAGCCCTCCAAGTTAACTTAGTACTAGATCATGAAAAATCTCATTCTCATTATCAAAACAGAAAATTACATAGAAATGTTTTCCACAAGTCTAGAGCTCCAAAATAACTAGTGTTTTTACAACAAAATTTCAAATCCTAATGAGGCTCTAGGCCTCTTTATTTTTACAACTAAAGTCTCCAATGAATTCCTTAAATCTAGGGAGGCTCAGCTCCCAAACTCAATATGAACTAACTCTTTGACTATCACTTGCTCGATTGCCTTTTGATCTTCATGACATGACTGCTTGTACTCCGAGCTAGTGTGATTGATGGAGAAATATTCGAATTAGGGAGGAGTAAATGAGGAGGATTTACCTCCTACAATCTCACTTCCTTGTCCCATTCAAGTTTCAGCCTTTAATCTTGCCAAAGTTCCCTGATTTTCTCTCACAAACCTCCATTTAATGCACATTATTCCACTAGGCATAATAAAAATGTAATAAATTGTGAGAAGAGTTGATTTGACTAATCTAGGAGGTGATTGAAGGTTCATATAGTTACCCAATGATGAGGCTCATTTTCACGCCCTACTGAAAGTGTTGCTCATCCTCTGAGCAACTCAATCAATGTCTATGTCTTTCATAGCTCTAGTGGCTTCCCTGACATCCCATGTTTCTGTAGTAGAATTGAGGCTTTTGTGATCCATCATATTTGTAAAAAGAGCTTCGGCGTAATTCACATAAAAAGATCATTGTCGACGCGTTTCGAACCAACTAGTGTGGTTCATCGTCAGGACAAGTTGAAGAAACAGATCAGGCTTAGCAAGTTAAATAGACTGAGCAGAGACTCCAACGGCTACATAACAGTTATATTTGACTCTAGGACCAAGGCCATAAATAAATTTAATCTTATTATTACTTTATTATTATTATAATTCTAGAGATGAGAGAAATTAGGTATGATTAATAAATTAGTGAATATTATCAAAAGAAATTTATTTGCTTAAATAAATTAATGGTTATTTAAAACTATTAACTTATTAATGTTTGAATGGCTTCATTTGAAATGAATAATTTAAGTTATATAAATTAATAAATGAGCAATTTACGTTATATATATTAATAAATCTAATAATATTATATTTCTAGAGATAAGAGAAATTAGGTATGATGAATAAATGAGCTAATATTATCAAAAGAAATTTATTTGTTTAAATAACCTAATATTAATGGTTATTGTACTATTAAATTATTAATGTTTGAATGACTTATTCAGAATGAATAATTTAAGTTATATAAATAATTATATATTCTTACTAAGTTATTACCTAAATAAATATGTTTTATTTATTGATGGTAAGCAGATCTTAAGGGTTAGTTTGACTAGTAAAAGAGGAAATAATTTAATTTATTTCTAGATATACTATATATGTATATATATATAAGATGTCATTATGCCCATTGGTTTTGGTAGCTATCACAAATAAAATAAAAATAAGATTAGACCCAAGAATACATCATAATTTAAATATACTAATAATAATAACCTAATGAATTAAACTACTAAAACTGGAAAAGGACCTTTATCAGAGATAAAATCTACATAAAAATAAATTAGATTAATACTTAAAAAGAATATAATCATAAAAAGGGACTGGAGGAACCCAACAAATAGGGAAGAACACAACGCTGCCAACGATATATAATTATATGCTCGAAAGGACTAAACCAAACACACCCAAAGAAAGCACCCAGGATGAACAGAGGGGCGGGGGGGGAGGAAGAAACCCTAAGACGACAACGCAAGGATCCAACTTCTACTTACCTTCCACCCATCATCTCTGTTGAGAATGATGGGTCTTCGCTCAATTTCAATAGCTTCCCTTAACTTGCGATGATGAAACCGATCCACCATGGCAATGACTTTGGCCTCCTCTATGCAGACATGATGCTTAGTCTTGTCCACATGCTCTGCTAAAGCTGAGGACTTTTTTCTTCTATGCCTCAGGTCCGCTGCATGCTCGCAAATTCTCTGCTGGATGGAGCACCCTGTTTCCCCTATATAAGGGGTCCCACAAGAGCAAGGAATCAAATAAACACCCTTCATGTCTTTGGGGTTGACTGGATCCTTCACAGACCTCAGGGAATTACGAATGGTTCTGAGGGGCCTGAAGGTTGAGGGTTATTCTTCTTGTGCATAGAATCATGCCTTCCTTTCAATCTCCTCCCACTTCTTTCTTTCTTCCTCTTCCTTCCTTTCATCTAACATCCCCAAGAGTAGTGATGGACTGAGTATCAAGCTAATCCAATTGACTTTGAGCCTTTGGATGGTTTTTTTGTACATGGGTGTCCCGCTCAGTGCTTCTCTCATCCTTTAAGGAGAATGGTACTCTCTAATTTTCAAACTATAAGGCAAAGTATTCCATATCCTTTTCCAGGATTGCATGTTGTCATCACCTAACAGTCTAAACATATCCTCAAAAATGTGTAATTGCTTGCTCTTGGGCAAAAAGACACTTATGTGGAAGTTGAGGATCATTTGGAATTAAATTATGTGTGCTGATGACATCCATTGGATTGTACTACTCAGCTCTTATCATGAGAGGCTATTTTTGATCTCTTGCCAATATCTCCTTCATTTTTGTAGCCCTTTCTTCCTCATGGTTCATCCATGATGTCAAATCCATCAACTGTAAATCCCCTAGCTTTGCATTAGGGTCCCATAAATTCATATCTATCAAAGCCATGTTATGCAAGCATAACTCAAATATCTTAGGCCTATCTTCCAATGTGGCTTGATCACAAAGATCAATAAACTATCTATAATCTTGGAATGGCATAGTGCCTCTCTGTGCTAGGGTATTGATTTGGGACATATGTTGGAAATAATGAGAGGGGGGGGGGGGGGGGAAATCATATTTACAAATCAATAACTCATTTCCATAATTAGATTTATATATGCTACTCCAGTGAAGGGAACTCCCATGTGCATGCAACTATTCTTAAGGAAACTAGCATATATCGAGTGAACTTATGATTCAGTTAATTCATCATATGTTTATATTTAATCAGTGCATCAGTACTTTATTGAACAATAACCATGTGTAATAATAACAGAATAAACCATCACACATAAGCAACACACATGAACACCAATATTTAAGTTGGAAACCCAATGTGTGTGAAAACCACCTGTTGTCGTCATCTCTATCTTCTTTTAATAATAAGAGAATATGCTTACAATCTTGTACCGGTGCAGGCACCTACCTGTAGAAGGCTACAACATTCTCTCACTCTCCAGCTTCTACTGGAAGGGAGCTACAACCCCCTAGTTCTTGTACTAGCAGATATGTTTATTAGTACGTAGGCTCCGATCTACAGAAGGCTACAAACTTCACTCATTATCCATATGCTACTGGAAGGGAGATCTAACCCCATGATCAAATCATAGGCCACTACTAGCAGGAAGCTTCGACTTCCTCATTGAAGGCTACAACCCTCGGTATCCTCCAGGGACCACATTTCATAAATTTTCACACTGGATACTCCTGGTACACAATACTACAATATGAAGGCCACATTTCATCAAATTTTCACACTGGACCCATTAGTAACATTGAAGCTCAATATAAATCACCACTGCAACACAACCATCAAATAAATTTGCATCAACCAATCGCTGAAACCCAATCATCAATCTCTGATATAACTGAAACCCTATCATCAATCTCTAAGTCAACCATAATTGAATCAATCAATCACTGAAACCTCTGACATAAAACAATCACTAAACAATCGAATCAAACAATCACTTAACTTTTGAACACAACTAAATCAACCATTCATTCAAACTTAATGAAATTCAACCAATCAACTGGAACAGGCAGATCACTGTAACCAGTACATAAATCTGAACCCAGAACACTGCATCAACTACTAGAACAAACTATAACCTCAAAAGTCATGTGTCAGAATGTATACGCTGCTTCAATGAATTCAACCTGCATGTATACCCAAATCCCTTTAGCGCAACCTGCGTATACCTCTAAAGATACAGAATCATAAAACCTCTGAACCACAAACTCTACCAATCAATGACATTCTGATGATCTATTGTCAATTTACAAAATTCTAAGCAGATAGTAGCAAGGATCACCCTTTTTACTCAATCAATCAATCAATGAGATACAAACTCTTTATGCATTCATTTTTACTTTCATATCTAAGAAGAGTTCATTGACAGATAGTAGTAAAACAATAGCACTTATCTGATAGATTAGTCATCCATGAAGATCAAGCTTTTGTTTTGCATACGCTACTTGGAAGAGTTGAACCAGCGTGTATATGCACCTTCACCAAAGAAAACCAGTGTATAGATCCACAAATACTTACTTATAACTTCACTGCAGTTCCAGACTTCAGACATATCCAGATCATCACATATAAAGGATAAAATGTGGGTTAGCAATTAGATCTAGCCTATCCATTATCATATCCCATAATGATAAGTTATTATGATCATGATCCATTATTAGATCTCATCCATCATCAAACACTAAGGTTCATACTTAGTTCAAATCAAGCAAAGTTTCAGAAACCCATAACATGCATATTTTATTTTGATCTAACACTTCATAAGATATTCATTATTTCTGCACATAGCCCTTTGATCTTCTACTTCTTATATAGTTTTAGCCTTTCTCAGTACCTCGGATCAAAACAACACTTAGATCTTGTGGTACTCTTAGGCAGGATCAAATAACCATTACTCTGCTCAATATTGTGCTCTAATACCATGTTATTGACCCTTGGTATTCTTTCACCCTAATTTCCTTATTTTTTCATCCCATATGTGCCTTTTCTTCTATGAAAGTGTGTGCAATGAAAGTG
>APFE030331925.1:0-13707 GCA_000404065.3 Pinus taeda
AGGAGGTTCACTAGAAACAAGGAGTTGCGGCGTCCTGCCATCACACGTTTTGCCACAACCTTTATTACTCTTCAGTCTTTGCTTCGACGTCAGTTCGAGTTGAAGCAAATGTTTGTGTCTGATGATTGGCGTAATTGTAGGTACAACAGGAGACTTGAAGGGAAAGCCATTGCAAAAATGGTGTACTATGAGACATTTTGGCATGGAGTAGAAGAAGCATGTGCAGTTAGCGAACCTATAGTAAAGTTTCTTAGATTGGTGGATGGAGAGAAGCCTGCAATGCCTTATTTGTATGAGGGCATGGATAGGGCCATGGAGGCCATTCGTTCCTATTATGCAGACAAGGGTTCTGCTGGCCTTGATAGGCAGATGATGTTATGGGATGTGATCGATAGTTGGTGGACAGGGATGCTTCATCGACCCATTCATGCAGCAGCACTCTTCCTCAACCCCGCATTTTCATACAAATGCAACTTTGATTTTGCTTGCAAGGTGATGGAAGGGCTCCATTCATGTATTCAGAGGATGGTACCTGATCCTGAGCTTTGTAACAAAATCAATCGGGAGATACAGTCTTATCAGGATTGTGTTGGCCTATTTGGCTTTGATGATGCTATTAGGGAAAGGACCCTCTTCATGCCACGTAAGTGACAAGTCATCACTCATTAGAAATTAGAATTTTAAATTTAATTATGTTTTAACTTTTAATTTTTTGAATTTTTTATTTCATTATTTTGTTGTAGATATTTGGTGGCGAAGCTATGGTGAAAGGGCACCAAATTTGCAAAAATTGGCTATACGAATCTTGAGTCAAACATGTAGCTCTTTAGGGTGTGAGCGCAATTGGAGTGTATTTGAGAAAATACACGCCAGAAAGCGCAACAAGTATAACTTTGAACTCAAGCCTTCAATTGAGCAATTACACTTATTGTAATTTTTAATTTTTAATTTATGACCTTCAAGTGTCAAGAGTCAAGAGTCAAGACTCATTACTTTTTTTGACACTCTTACAGGTTGGAGTTTGCACGCTTCAACGATTTGGTGTATGTGCATTACAACATCCGACTTCGAGTGAGGCAAATAGAATCACCAATGGATCCAGATGCCATTTCCTTAGACAATATTGATGTATTGTCTCTGTGGAGGGTGGAGGAGTCACCTTCATGGTTAGAGCCAGTGGCAGATGATCCATTAGAGCAGGGGCAGCAAGAGGAGGACTCGGAGTCAGAGGAGCAACAGCACTTAGAGGAGGAGCATGAGGAGCAGGAGGAGGAGGACACTGCGGGAGCATCAACATCAACACCATCTGCTATAGATATAGGAGAGCATAGCTCCATACCTAGCACTCATTATTTGACATTAGGTGCAGAGGCAGGGTTAGGGCCTTCTACTACTAGGGGCAGGCCTGGCAAACAACCCATCATGTTTTCCCATAAAAGGGGGAGAGGGCAGTAGATAGATAGCTGCTAATTTTATTTGTTATGCTACATATAACTCATGATGATGAGATACTTTTATATATGTGATGTTATTTTTGTATTGGTTCTACATTTGAGTCCTTGAATGGACAATTATCAGGGATCAGCAGGATTTGGTATCGCCTTTGATATATCATTTCTATTTGACATCATATATATTAGTGTTTTCTTCATATTTATGTGCCAATGTGTTTATTTCATGTTGTTATTGCTTTATATGTTTAAAAATCTGGAAAATATATATATACATATATATATTATGCATTTTTAATCGTTTTTAATATATTAAATCGTTTTATTAATATATTAATCGTTTTTTAATTATAAATATGAATATAATTATACCAATTAAAATATAAAAATTATTAAAAATATTAAATTTAAATAAAAATTTCAAACTACCACATTAATAATATAATAATAATAATATCCCATATATGGTAATATTATATATATTTATGAAATTATAAATTGATTAATTATTTAAATAATAATAATATATAATATGCTATTTTTAAGATTAATATTTAAATAAATATTTGTAATTACATATATTTTTATAATAATAATTTATAATTTAGTAGAATAACAATAGAATAAATATTGATAATAATATTTTATTAATGTTAATTCTATATAAATTTAATAAAGTAACTAACCTAATTTGATAATTGGAAGATTATGGAAGATGTAATATACTCCATAATGAGAGAGCTAAAGAAGATTATGGAAGATGTAATATACTCCATAATGAGAGAGCTAAAGCCAAAGTTAGAGCCCGCACTTTCACTAAAACCAAAAGAAACATGGTAATGAATATGAAGCTTTGAATTTACCTTTGCACCATTTACACTAGATTGTCTGGATCTTTTTCTGCAATAGTGATATGCCCATGCAATGCAAGTCATCATAGTCCCATATAGCCTACAACCCATTGCACATATTCATCAAATTAAAATATAATATATAATCAATTAAATGTGAACTGGAGTTTGATCATTTTGGAATTTTAGAGGAAAAAAATAGTTGAAAATACAGCAATACATAAGTTTATTATCACAGTAATCACAACTATCACTGCAAATAAATGGTGGTAGAAAAAAATAAAAAAATTCAAAGAATCTGAAGTTTTTTCCATTAAATATGTAATTCTGATAAAATCCTTATTTTCCGCAATGCAATCAGTTGAGGATGACTTTATAACAGGTAGCAATGCTTACCTCTCACGGATGTATCTACGGTTAAACCGGTTGCCCTTTTCTCCAGCGAGCCCCAGGTCCAACAACATTATACGGAGGTGTAATTACGCCCTCCAAATTGGTAAGGAAAAGGCAAGCATTAACAAAAATTAATGAAAAGCTAGGGCTGAATAGTGTATACCAGAATAGTGTATATAAATGTCTCAATTATCTATCTAGCTAGCTGTATAGAATTCATTCATATTTCTCTCTCAACATCACAATTATCTTGTTGTACAGAATTCACTAATATTTCTCTCTCAGCATCACAATTATCTATCTCGCTGTACAGATAGATATATCTCTCTTGCATGTTTTTGATGAGTATTCCACTCAGCAGTTTGCATGCACATGTATCTATCCACTCAGCAGTTTGCATGCACATATATCTATATGTAAGGATCAGGGCAAGGAAATGAGTTTGAAGGAAATGTTCTGTAAGGATCAGGGCAAGGAAATGAGACATAACCAATCCAAGTCATCATACAACTCATTGGGCATATTCATCAAATTAGACAGGGAGTTTGAATATTTTAGAATAATGTATTTCCACCCATATCCAATAAATTATGTTTTCTGGAGATGACATGACAGACAGTTTTCTGGAGATATATTGGAATCAACTCCTCTTCATCACACATGCATTTCTTTCTTTCTGATAAAAATAAAATACCATGTTCTCCAGAGTGACTTTATAACAGCCACCGAAATTTACATAGTCAGTCAAGAAAATGAAAATGCTTACCTCCCAGGCATGAATCACATTGATATATAGATATCACATATTTGCAAGGCTTACGGCATTGTTCAATCCCTTAGATTGAAGGAATAATCGCTGCATTGGGAGATGATGTGTGAAAAAATGATCGGATCGGGCAACCAACCTATAAGTTCACTACTCCAATCCCAACTATGAAACCTTGCCATCTTTTGAAGTTTGTGAGTGATGTAGTATCCATTATAGATGGCTTTGCGATCTTGCACATAAGGTCTACCAAGGAGGTTGAATTTGCTCTACATTGCATCTATATTAAGGCTTTAAACCTTCCACAACCATATTGTTATGCCTAATAAAATTTGATATCTACTCAACTATTAATATATAATAGGTTTAGCAAGTATGTTTATGCATGAGTTGACTCATATAGTAGAATTTGAAGCCTATAACTATTTTCATGGTGGAAAAATTTTACCTTGTTTGTGGTTAAGTATATAATAGGAAGAATGTGTATGGTACTACCAGTTTCTTTACCATATTCACTTGTGAGTGAGCAAATTTGGCATAATAGACACTTTAAATGATAGACATGTTTGGTAGAATTCAATAAATTAGTGGACACTTCATACAAATACACCCTGGAACTACTACAATTTTCTATTTGGTTGTCCCCATATGTGGGGAATTGCTTTTCCCCTGAGAGGAATTAGAGCACCTACATTTATTTTTGGATTAGATTAGGTGAAATGCAATTTATTGGAATCAAGGAAGGTAGAAAAACTTGGTTTGTGTTTATAATCCCCTTAAGCTTCTTCTTGGCAAAGGCATAGGGTACAAAAATGTCCTTTGAATAGATGTAACCAATTAATATGGCATGTCTATTAGGGGATTCAACTAGATTGCCTTCTCTTGTTGCCTATGATTTGAAGCCCTCGCAAATGTTCCATAACATAGAGAGAATCTTGATGAAGCATGTAGAGGATGCATACAATAAGGATGTCATCTCTCATGGCATTATACCATGGATTTGATGAGAGATCCAATCTTCTTTTAAATGTCTAGGGGTAACATCTCTTGAATTGAATTCTTAATTAATTTGTAGTATTGTAAAAATTGAAAACTTAAATTCACGTCTTAGGATAATACTCCCTATTGTTTAATGTTGACTCTTTCCATTTAATATTATAGTATTATCAATATTCACATTGTAATGTATTGCATCTACGTATATGTATAAAATATGGTACAACCCTTTACTCAATGGTTCCACTATCACTAGATTCCCATGAACAGATCATTTACGCCTTCAAATTTACTTCTAGCTCTTGCCTCAGTGTTTTTTAAACCTTTCACACTGGTTTTCTTATGCCAATCTTTTACTCTTAATTTCCATTGTTAGTTTATAGAGTTCAAGAAATTTCCTTTGTATTATATAGATATGTTGGAAATTATGTATGGGATACAATTAATTCTTTGGCACTGTACCAGATAAAAAATATTTTCTATGTGTTTTGTCCATATTTATGGTCTGTTTTGCATAACTATGTTGCAGTCACGAAGATCAATATATGAGTTGTTAGGTTGAGTTTTAGGTCCAAGCTACAAATAGGGAAAACACTAGATTTCCCCTTGGCAAATTTATGTTTTTTCTGCTAATTTTTTCTATAGTTCAAGGTATATGTAGCAAGTAACTCTTTGGCATTGTCATGGATAAACTTATTTTTTCCCATGTGTGCAACATACTTTTTTGGTTTTCTACTAGGGGCTATGTTCTAGTTATGAAAATCAGTATATTAGTTTGTTGTTTCAACTTTCAATCACTACTACTCACATTCCATATTAAGTGGAAGTATTACAAGATATTGATAGCCCATGAATGTAGGTAGGACAAATATGTAATGTCTTAGTTTTCTAATCATAATTATGAAAAAATAATGAGGAGCGACTACTTTTGGATCATTAAAAGTCATCCAAAGGATGAATTATATCATAGCTCTCATGGTTTAGGATGCAACATTACAAATTTTAGAAAATAAGATATTGTGAACAATAAGTAAATCGTCATGTACCTTTGACTTTGAGATGGATAGCTCACACAAGATACCAAATCTTGTAATCACTTGCACATCACAAAAAGAAACATTGATTGAGGTCAATTATTCTCTCCAACGAATTTTCCTACTACTGTTTCCTACAGTTTAAAGTTAGCCAGAGAATTTCCCATCGACACAAAAGGTCATTGGAAGAGGATCTCAATTTTCGGTCTATAAATGTCGATATGTCTGTCGATCGTCGAGTTCTTTTCGTTGTTGTATGGTGACGTAATTAACAATTCTCTTGAAACTACTCGATATCGTAGGGAATAGCTTGCAGAATATAGAGTTGAATTCTGATAAAATTACTAATAGATTCTAGAATTTCAGAATTGATGTTATGCAATTTTTGCTAACAGCTCCCGGATTTTCAGAAATCTCTGAAATTGTGATATCGTCTATTAGGTCTTGTTCAAATAAATGTTTCCAAAGTAATGGGAATTTTCTATTATTTTTCCCTACAACATCTCCAAATGGAAGCTCGTGTTTACTAGGTAACTACAAAACTGATGGTGATTTTCTGCATTCCTCACTTCACTGCTCTAGATGCGATTAAAACGAGTTGTCTTTTATAGATTTCATTTATGTTTACATTCTCTAAAAACAATGAAGAATCTTGTACTTTTCATTCATATTAACAATCTATTCATCAAAGAACTATCTTGTATCTCCAAAGCCTTTGAATGAACATTGGGTCTTGGATGTATACAAGAAGCATTTACAATCTCTTCAACAATGAAGAATCTTGTACTTTCATTCATATTAACAATCTCTTCATCAATGAACTATCTTGTATCTCCAAAGCCTTTGAATGTTGGGTCATCGATGAAGCATTATTTTCTTACTTTTAACATTATTCTTTGATCTACGCAAGGAGTGAGTTATGAATTTGATTATGACGATTACCATAGGTACCTATAAAGTATTTTTTGATCATGACAAGACTTAATGCTCAGAAAAATAAAAATGAATTGATATTCTTTGCAATGTTTTATTAGAAAGCAATTATTCTTGTTATTACTATAGAATCAGTTTCCAGATCATAATGGCATCCAATTGCATCCCATGATCTGCGGATGGATAGCTATTTTACTTTTTAAATAAAAGTATGGGTCAAAGTCAGATTGCTTCCTTCAAGAGGAAAGATATGCAAGTTTGTCTCAGTTATTTTTAGTCAACTAATGTACCAAATGTCAAGTTTTTATATCTCTATGCTTAGTATCTGAAGCTTAATGAAATCAGTAATTCTTACTTTAATCATGACAAGACTTACTGATCAGATAAATAAAGTTCAATTCATATTCTTTGCCATATCTTACTAAGGAGCAGTTATAAATTTTAATTCATATTCATTGGAATATCTTATTATAGAGAAATTATGTCTGTTATAACTATAGAATCAAATCCCATACCTTAAACAGAAGCAATTCCATCCCATGATACACATATGAATAAAGGTTTTTTTTATTTTTTTTTATTTTTTTTAAACAAATGTGAGCCAAACTTGATTAGCTTTCTTTAGTATGTAAATAACAAGTTAGCAATGATATGCAACTTTGTCACTGCACTAATCTATCATCTTATTATCCTAAATTACCATATACAAAATATAAATAGATGCTCTATTAAAAAAACCAAACACTCAGTATAAAAAAAAACCAAACACTCGGTAAAAAATATATGAACTAAGGTTAATGAAACAACTTTAATACTAAATATAAATTTCAATCCTTAACACTAATATTATTAAAACTTTATTATTTTACAAATTTCATCATTTATAATACAAGATATAAAATTTTACAACAATAAAAATTCTAATCTATACTTATCTAATATATAAAAACAAATACAAAACATATAACCATACATCATTCGAAAATGGGTATAACATTTCCAATATTTCTATGTAACATGACATCATAAACAAAATTTTGTCTTGCCTTTCGGAAAATGCATCTTTACCAACCGATGAATGACAAAAGGAATCACGCTAAAAGTATATGATTCAAAGATAAGCTATGTCAAATTAACCAGTTATATTTAATAAAATAAATTAGTTTGAACTTTTTTATGGATATAAGTCGCAAAATTTTGATGTAATAGATAATTAACCTAATACATATCAATTTTACAAAAGTATTTTGAACAATGTGTGAGGTATATTAATTAAGTTTACAATGTTTTGTTAATTTATTATGTAAATTTGGACTATACTTACAAAATTTCTCCTTATTAATATTAACACATTTGTGTCAATAGTGGATGAAAAACACCAATAAAAATGAATCATAATGAATCATAGATAACCATAAGTTTTCTTGGATGAATTTTTGAATGGAATACACACCCACTTCAATTGGAGGAACCTCTCTGGTAGAGACATTGCCGACACCCACCTCGTAATTTTTAAATTCTCCATAGTACAATGTGTCCAGATCAAAGGTTCCATCCCAAGGCAGCGACCCCTCTAGCTAAATAATTGGTTCCATGTAAGACCATAAGAAAATTGCTTGTGAATACTTTTTCCATGACCGGTACATTTAGGCTATGTGCATTTTCAAATCACCATATAAATTTTCCATATATTCCTTGTACCATCGATGATGTAGTTCTTGAATACACATCCAATAGTATGCCTCAAGGCCAATCGCTTATGAGCAATTATGAGGTTTCATTTCAAAACATTTGACAATATCTGACAACGAAAGGAGTTGCAAAGAACCATAATTAACGATTAGATAAATCTAGCTTTAAATGATGAAGATTAAGAAAGAGGACAACCATATCTCCATCATTCAATTTGGAACTTCCATCTAATTCTAAAATATAATCACTTATAGACGTAACTAGAAAATTGTAAATAAAAGATAATGAACATAATATATGCCAATTCTATCAAAAGATTCTTATAGATTTACAATACCTTTATTCTATCATGTAAACTTAGTTGGTTATAAGACAATTTTTTATTAATTTCAAAAAAATAAAAATAATTGATAATCGAAATAGTGCATTTCAATTTTACGAAAAAGTCTTAATAATAAGTGCAAAGCCATGATATTGATAATATTTACAATGATAAACATGGATATTGGTTACTAAACATTTTCCTGTCAATATTAGATTATTTGAAGTCAAAGATAATGAATAGAATGCATATCAATTTAACAAAAATATCCTTAATGACAATGATGAATGTAAGGTCGCCTTGCCAATCTATTATGTGAATTTAGACATTGGTTATAAAACCTCTTCTTATCAATATTAAAAAAATGGAAGTAAAAATAATCAATATACCACATAATTATTCTTAATGATGAGTGTGAGACCATGATTTTGATAAGATTTATAATACATTGTCAATATATTTGTAATGGGGGCCTCATTTTTATCATATTGAATGCCTTAGTTTAAAGTGTATTGTTTACTTCCAAACCCAATGCAATTTATTTGGTTTTCCATGATGATTTTTTGTTTGACTCATACAGTTCCTCATCGTTTTTAAATGTTCAAATTTCATCTATGTTGTATCTTTGTTTTCATGAAGTGGTTGTTAACATATCACATGATATAAATCACAACTATAAGAGAATTTGAAAAAGAAAATCACAATAATATTTTGAAATAAAAATAGTTAAATGAAAATGTATGATATCTATTTTTACGAATAAAAATACAAATCCTTATGATCTGATGTAATAGATGGAACCTTAAAAAATTTTGAGGGTTTGAATCTTAAAATTTCATATGCATATGTTGTCATTTTCCCTCATGAATGGATTATCATAGCTTTAAATAAAATTTATCACATATGCATTTAAGAATACTATAAAATATTGTTTTAAATTGTATGTTCTTTATTTTGATGTGTAATCATTATTTATATTTTTTGAATTATAACTAGCAATTACACCAGATGTTGCAAAGGAAATGACGCAAGGCATAAATTCGAGAAGCATTGTGACATATAAAGAATCATTGAAGATAAAAACGAGTAAACAAAATGCCTTTCAAAAGTAGAAGATAAAGAGAAACACTTACATAACCTAGGTCCATTATCAATGGATAGAAGGTATATACGTGTTGATTTCAATGTGTAGCGTTCTAACAAAACCCTTGCAGCTACATCAGATTCTACAAAGAGTAAAATGAGAGTAAGGTACAATAACCAGTGTGAATTATGTGTTGATAGAGGCTGCTCAATATGCCCAATCTTTAAAAATAAATGCCACATCACATCCCACCCTACCAAAGTTCGAAAGAGTTACTTGCTTGTACAGTGCCAACCAAAATTTAGAAATTAAACCACCATTCAAAGATCGTCATTAGCGGATGCAATTTCTTATTTCCACTCTGCTTGCAAAATTGGGAATCACTTGTTTCCTATGTCAAGCCCACCCTAAGTGGGAAAGATAATGCAATACACAAATTGTTGTATTAGGATGTAGTTCAATTATCGCCCAATGAACCAAAAACAACTAAATGGAGGGAAATATTTGCAAAGAAACAAAGCAGTATTTTGAAGGCTCTGTTTCATTCTTGAAGGAAAGGCTAAACTATATTGTAAATCTCAATCCAAGAATTGGCTCGATAATATTTTACTTGGTAACATTAATTGGAATGACCATATTTCATTGGCATATGGCTTAGACAATGTAATTTTACCTGTAATGAATTAATTGAAGTCCAATTAGCAAACAAAAATTTTAGGTCCTCCAAAAACTGAGATTTTGATGCCAATAAATCTAACCATAGCTACCTTGAAATGATTTCCTCAAATACTTTTGTTTTAACTTCAAATTCTTCTATCTCTCTTTCAAGTTACTGCATTGTTTTGTTCACCATGGTGTGTTGTTGCATCTACATCTATTGTTATTCCTCCAACTATTGTAGCGGACAAATCCCTCTTATGGATAACAGTGATCTCCCTAGATCCTTGACGGAAACTAGAAACAAGAAGGAAAATTGAACGAAATCTTTCCCTAAGTTGGACTTGTTTGAATTATAAGAATTAAAGCTAATGGATGAAACTCTTACCTATTTCATGAAATTCTCGATGAAGATCCCTTGTTGTGACTTGATGCAGCTCCTTAATGCTTTATAAGATCTGCAACCATAAACCATGAAAGGATCTAAAGCATATGCAATATAATAAACCAAACAAAACTTAACCTAATGATCAAGGAAATTAGGAATTGAATTTGCCTTAATAAACACCTTAAACAATTATAAAGCATTCATCATTCTAATAAGACAAATCACTCAGAGAAAGTGTTCATTTGTATTAATCAAAGATAAAGAGGAGACTTACAACCTTCACCTTGATGTCTTGTTGTTCCTCCCAAATGCCTTCAATCTTCTCCTTGGATGGTAAGCTTTCCAATATCAAACTAGCAGCATAAGTCTATCTTCTGTAAGTTCTGACCTCCTCAAACCCTCTACCCTCTAGTCATTTTATAGGCCAAGAGGAAGAAGTTTCAGATACAAAAGAGGAGGGTGAGATCCCCTAATTGAGGGATTAAGTGTCCTTGAGGAAAGGGATTAAGATGCATCATCTGAGGGTTATAGTTCGAATATTCATCACTTGGAAGCTTTCAGTTGGGGAATATTCGACCAACTATGTTTCTAGAATGTACTTTTTATTTTTACTTTCTTGAATTCACCTGTGTTGGTTTATATTGTCAGATAGAGCGCAGCTCTGCACTGTTCTCAGTGTTAATTCCAATGAATGCACAGGAAAATCTAGGAAAATCAGGGTAGGTGAAACTTGACAAGGTGTGACATCTATTATTCCCAAATTTCCCATCTCCTTCAAGAGGATTTGGTTGTTTGACTTCTAAGGGATTTCAATCAAAAATGTCTGTGGATGGTAAAAAGACCCATAAACTAATCAAGTGTCATGGCGACAAATTGATGTGTAACAGATTTCCCCCTAAAGTGCGAAGTCTGTAAAATAAGTTTAAAAGATTGAAGCGCTTTATCATTCCAATGATCGGATCAGGGACAACGGTTGGAAACCTGAAGGGAACATTCAAGGATTAAACGCAAAGCTATATCAATAATCATCACTGAGGTAGGCATTCCCATAATTAGATTAAAGTGAACACAATGAACAAGCATGGAAAAACCAAAATCATATGGATAGTGAACACAGTATGGATGTAGTCTTCTATCATAAATGGGTTTACATAATCATGAATATAAAATCTCCTTGCAACCTGGATTGATGAAACTATATCCAAGGTGTTGATCTCCATCTCTCGATGTAGAGTAGAAATCTAACATACGAGTGAATGTTTTGAAGTTGAACATGGAAGAAACCACTTGATTACCGGTCAATGATATGAACCGTTAACAAGTGCGAGAGAAACCATGACCAATAATGACAATGGTTCTCAAGGTACTCCTAGCACAACCTATCAAGTGTGAATAAGTGATTTGAAGTTGAACACTCGTAGAATTGTTTAGTCGAAGGCCAATGATGGGAACCTGTCGTCGAAGGAAAGAAACCTGCTATTAAGGCATGCAAGCCTCAAGGTACTGAAGGTCTCTATACCAACTTCCTAAATAATGAGCTGAAGTCGATAGGAAGTGACCCAACATAGGAAAACCTACGACATGAAACATAATGTCATGTTTTGAAAATAGTTTGCAAGGACTGACTCAAGGATGGACGACGCGATTGAAGGCTAAAATTTGCAAAGGAACTTGAACTGAGGTTGAACTTCTCTTGAACACATAATCGCACGACAATTGACTTGGAAACATTTGAATTAACGATAATACCCAAATCCATGAAGAATTTCAATGAGGTTCGATTAGTTGTAAGACAAATGGATTTCCCAACCCAGACATGAATGTGATGGAGTGTCGTGTTCAAGAGCGACATGCTACCTTTAGAAATGAAATGTAAAATGGACACCTTTTCCCAATTTTCCCCCACCATTACTAACAAGTACCTCTTTAGATTTTATAAGCTTGAGGAGGATAACATCTACTTGGACTGTAAGCTCATCCTTTACATGAGTCCATTGAATTATTTTTAAGAAACCCTAAGAAGGAATGGTTCGGCGACATTATGCTTAATGAGTCCTATATTGTTTAGTTTTTACGAGTCCAGCAAAGGAGTAACTCGATGTCATTTTCTTTTAAAGAGTTTGAAAAAGAGACAAAAAGGAAACTCATCCAATTCTTTTACCGTAAAATTTTAACGAGCCCAGAGAAAGTAAAGCTCGGTATTTTTCAGTTTTAGAGAGTCAGAAGAAAAACATAAGTAGACTCCATCAAGTTCTTTTTCATAAGTTTTAGTCCCTAAGGTCCGAAAAGGGATAAAATAATACAAGAGAGAACTCTATTGACCATGTTCGATCAATGTATACCTTTTCCGTAAATAGTCCTGGCCCAATCCGTAAAAGGGGTAAACTTATACTCAGTGGACGGTTGTTCATTTACTTTTACGAGTTCGAACAAAAAAAGTACTCGACAATATTTTCATCTTTAAAGAGTTTGAAAAGGTCTTAAAAGAGGACTCTATAGTTTTCGCTTTTCGTAATTTTTCAAGAGCATGAAAAGTGATAAAAGTTTGTTGACGATAAAAAATGATTTACTCTCACTTTGTAATCTATCCTGCACATTTAAACTCAATAAATTGTTATAACTGCTCAAAAATATAAAAAATTTCCCTCCTAACAGGTCTTAAATATAAAAATAATATCTATTTTTAGGTCAAAAACCCTATAAAAGTGGAAAAAAGTAAATTATTTTTCACCAATTGCATTTTTACCATTTGAGAGCAAAAAAAAGGAGCTTTTTACTACCAGATTTCTGGGACTGATTTTGAGCCAACCAGTCGATGAAATCACAAATTGCTTCCTCCAGGTAGAATATCCTTTCCTAACTGTTGCAGAGGTAAATCCCCTCTGCGGACAGAGGTGTATCCCACTAGCCCCACAGGGGTCTAGCAACAATCAATCACGCTGCATGCAAGTTCCTAACTATACAATTTAGAAGTCGATCAGGGAGACCAACCTGGGATCCAACGCTGTTTGCTGTGGGAGAAGTGTCGCTCCTGTCCTCTAGCTCTGGCCGGTCGCTATCCTTGCGCTCCACGCATGGACACCTGCACAAATGAAGAACAACCCACAAACAAGCATAAAATCCAAAATCGTACAGCTATA